>JAJNNQ010000025.1:2810000-3055000 GCA_027886175.1 Phylloscopus collybita | reverse complement strand
TCCAGAAAATATTCCAACCCAATCTGAATTTCTTTACAGTGTGCCCTTAAAAGTAAAATTCAAATGATACTGGGTTAGGAAATCAAATGTGAAGGACTTTTGCTTTTGTTTTGTTTGTAGGGTTGGGTTTTCACTGTTGTTTTCTGCTGGTTTTTGAGGCCCCACATTTTGCTTTCATTAAAAGGTGAGACTTCTATAACGAGGCACCTTTAGCTCACAGAGGCTTCCAGAAAAAAAACAGCAGCTATTGGGGAAATCTTATAAACTCCAGGATTTTTTCCCTGAGCAGCTGTAAAACATTTTGGAAACAACGACACCAGGCCCTGGCCTTGCCCTTGGGGTCCCTGCCCTGATTTTTCCTGAGGTGGAAGCCTCTAGAACTCAGCCCAATTTCTGCTGTTCACAAACTGTTTCTGTTTCTCACTCTAATTAATTAATTAAGAGTTGATCTTCCAGCTTGCCCTGGCTGCAGGATTGGTTTGAGGGGAGCTCTTACTGTGCTACCACATCAGTGTGGCGTCAGCAACTGGGGATGAAGGGTCCCCTTAAATTTGGATTTTGGGGAGTTGGGGGCTCTTCCCATCTTCTGTGGGTCCCTCAGACCTAAAAGATGGGGTGGGTGAAACACTTTTTGGTGAATAACTTGCCCTGAGTCTACTGAAATTGGTGCCAGGCCACAGCTCCCTCCTTTTCTAAAGCTGTGCAATAATTCAGGTAGTTAAAATGAGTCAGGTAAGGCGTAATTAATAACAAAAAAAAAAAATCAGCTAAGGGGTCATTAATAGCAGAAAGTCAGGTAAGGTGGAGTTAAGAGCAGATTTCACCTTTGTGTATTGAAAAGTACCTTTATTTTCTTGTGGAGTTAAGAAACTCCTCCTGCTTCTGCCTTGTGCATGTTTACTGTGATTCTTAATATTGCAATAATTGGAATAGTGCAAAGATCAGAATAAGCAGGGGATGGAAGAGAGAGTTCATTGTGGTTTTTTTGCTTTTTTTCTGTCATGGTCTGGCTGTTTATTTCTGCTGTTTGGTTGCAAACCTGGAAGGAGTTGAGCAGCTTTAGTGGAAACACTCCAGATTTGGCTCTAGTGCAGTTTCAGATGAAAACCAAACCCTAATTTAGAACCTTGACTTTATTTAACCAGCATTTTGAGATTGATAAAGCCCTGATAAGAACCCTGCTGCCTTGGGCACAGAGGAACCAAGATTTGGGGTTGAAATGAGCAGTTTCAGCTTTTGTGGGTTGCCAGCAGCTCTGTGTGTTACGGAAATGCAGCAGCACTGACTGTGCCTGAAAAAATCTTCAGAAGTTTCATTTCTTTCCTGTGATGGCAGCATGAAAGGGAAACCTCTGAGAGCAAATCTTGATATTAGCAATTAATGACTGAGAAATGTGATCAGGCTGGGCTGAGAGTGCCTTTGGCACGTGCAGGAGTGGAGGAGGCCTGGCAGCCTCCAGGCCAGGCTGGAGGTGATGATTTGCTTCCATGCAAAAGGAAAAAGAAAGTTTTTAGAGGACTTCAGGTCCTGTGACAGGATTTCTGCAAAAGAACTCAAGGATGGGAGTGTTCCTGCTGGAAAATTATCATAAAATCACAGAATCCCAGACTGATTTGGATTGGAAGGGACCTTAAAGTCCATCCAGTGCCACCCTTGCCATGGGCAGGGACACCTCCCACTGTCCCAGGGTGTTCCAAGCCCTGGCCTTGGACACTTCCAGGGGTCCAGGGGCACCCACAGTTTGTGACCATAAGGAGACAATGACAAAGGTGCCATGTGCAGAAATTTGTGGTCCTTGAGATGCTCCAGTCCCAATCTGCTGAATATCTCAGTGGGAATGGTCTGGAACAGGAGGGGAAACAGTGAAGGGAGTTTTATTTGGGTCCTGCAGAAACTCTTGTAAAGGGGACCCTCTAGCCCTGAGTTCTGGAAGTGCTTGTGCTGGCTTAGGCACAGGAAAAGACTGGGAGAAAGAGAGGGAGAGCTGGACTTGGTTTCAGTTTGTCTGCTTAAAGCTAAATAATTTTTCAGGGTTGGAATCTGGCTAGGTTTGCAAAATCCCATGAGATCCACTGCCTGTGTTGTCTCTGGGGCTCATGGCCTGGTTCAGTTTGGTAAATCAGGAATAATTTGCAGCTGCTGCTGTGAGGAGCCACACAAGGAGCAGGAGGATGGGGATCCTGGAAGTTCCATGGGTTGTACAAAATATTTTGGGCTGGACTTTTTGAAACAGATTAGTGGAAAGATGAAGGAAGGAATCAGGAATATCAAATACAGGAGGAGGCTCTTTCCTGACTGGTGTTTGCTGGAGGATGGATTTTGAAGATGAGGGGAAGTCCTTGTTTTTATAAGGATTTGTTCTGCTTTTCCTCTGGAAGTGTTGTCACGGATTTGGTGACAGTGGCACTTTTTCAGCTTCTGCAGAGCAGAAGGGGGAGATTTTGTCATTTGCAAATGATAAAAAATGACCAAAACGACAGAGTTCCACTCTGCTTTTAAAACAGGGATTTCATGTGCCCTCAAGACCTGCTGGCCAGGGATGGTCGTACCTCCAAAAGAGTAGAAATGTGATCAGCTATTCCCTGGTGGGTCTTGACATCTGAACTGGAGTTCTTGGGAATTCCAAGACAGAAACCCCTGACTTGTTAAGGCCGATGGCAGTTCTTGCTTGAGCCAGCATTTCTGGCCTTGTGTCAGAAAAAGCTCTTAGGCTGTGCTTAATTTTAGATTTCAGTTTAGGTCTCCTGGATTTCAGGGCCTGCAGTGACGTTCTGTGGGGAGGAAGGGACTTACCTTGGGCTGGTGGCCGCCTCTCACTTCTTCCTCCTGCCTAGGCATCACCGTAACCTGTGGGGCAACCTTCAGGCAATAATGAGCTTTATCTCTGCCCATCGATCTTCACTTTTTAAAAAAACCCTATTGTGACAGCAGTTTTGGTCACATTCAGTATGAAGCAGATGGAATTTTCCATCCCTCTGGGTAGGCAGAGAGGGGAGGAGGGCGGAAGCCGGGCTGCACTCGCCGCACGTCGCTCACGGGCATCCAACCGCTCCTCCAAGGAGCTCCTTCAGCTCCTGGGCTCCTTCTCTTCTCCTCCCGTCGTGAGAGCGAAGATCCAGTGCCTGGAAAACCTTCCTGAAGTGCCATCAAGGTAAATGCAGCCACACCCTGCAGGTTCCTGTCTGCAGCCCCAGAGCGGCTGCTGGAAATATCCCAGGAGCTGCCAGGTTCATCTCTGCCCTCTGTGCTGCTGAGGGGACAAAGGCTTCGTGTGTTCTTTCCTTTCTTAGAAATTATGTCATAGGTGATATTACAGATGATATTTTAAATGAGACGGGTCTGATGTGGAGGGGCTGCTCCTGCAGTCTGGGCCCTGTGATGGTGCTCGAGTGGGGTCTCAGTGAGGGGCAGTGTCAGGAGTTCTTGGCCAGGCTGGGTTTGTTGCCATTAATCAGCTCAGGGGAATTCCCGCCTCTCTCAGCACTGTTTGATCTAATGAAAGAGCTCAGACATCTCAAGGAAACGGCCAAGGGAGAAAGAATCACTCAGTTCTTCATGTTCTGTGTTCCTGGGGCAGGGCCCAACAAATGGGTGCTGAAACTGAAGGAATGACTGAAGGTGTTTGTAAAATGCTCCGTGGTGTCCAGGTTATTTTTCTGACATAGTTGGCTTCCAAGGAGAGTTTTAGTTGTTTAAAAAAATAAGCGGAAATTATATGAAAGTACCGAGATCGGAACTGTTTTGCGTTTTTGCAGAATCACAGAATGATGGAATGGTTTGGGCTGGAAGGGACCTTAAATTCCATCCCATTCCACCCCCTGTCATGGGCAGGGACACCTCCCACTGTCCCAGGCTGCTCCAAGCCCTGTCCAGCCTGGCCTTGGGCACTGCCAGGGATCCAGGGGCAGCCACAGCTGCTCTGGGCACCCTGTGCCAGGGCCTGCCCACCCTCACAGCCAACAATTCCTGCCCAATCTCCCAGCCAGCCCTGCCCTCTGGCACTGGGAGCCATTCCCTGTCTCCTGTCCCTCCATCCCTTGGAAATATTATCTCTCCATCTTTCTTGGAGCTCCTTCAGGTCCTGGAAGGCCACAATTAGTTTACCTTCTCCAGGCTGAGCATTCCCAGTTCTCTCGGCCTTTCTTCCCAGAGCTGCTCCACCCCCCTGATCATCCTGGTGCCTCCTCTGGTCGCACTCCAGCAGCTCCACGTCCATCCCATCTTGAGGACTCCAGAGCTGATTTCGGTTTTTGGCTTAAATACTCGAATCTCTGATTCTGCTATTTCTAAACTGTCCCAGAGTCAATACTATCCGTCCAAACAATGAAATAAAAGGGGAAGAAGAAGGATTTCTTGAAAGCCCTTTCCCAGAGGAAAAAAAAACCATCCCACATTTATGAATTTCTTGCATTGAACCAGGTCAGATTTCTCGGGCACAGAAGCAACTGAAGTGGTGCAAACACTGTGAAAACTGCATTATTTTCTGATTCTGTGATTATTCAGCAGCTCTCACTGAGGCATTTGCAGACAATTTTGCAGACAAATTTGCAGCCAGTTTTGCAGACAAATTTGCAGACAAGAGGCATTTGCAAATGCAAAATTCGGCCACTTGTGAGGGTTCAGCAGGACCTCAGGGCTTTTCAGGGTTTTGCAGCACATTTCCAGCCTTATGGTCTGTCACAGAGCCACAGTGAGGTTTAGAGGTCAGGTTGTTCCAACCTGAGCAGTACCTGAGCTGCTTTTGAGGCTTCTTAAACCAAGCAGAGCAGCCTCAGAGCTGTGGGCTTGGCCTACAGGGCCTGGGGAATCAAGGAAGCCACTGCTTTGGTCACTCAGGGTGGGTTCCCAGGCTTTGAACTCTCCTACCTCAAGACCAAAAAGACAGAATTAATTCTACTGAGCTTCCAACAAACCACCCGTTGTGATTAGGCTGTGGAGGCAGTGATTTAATAGCTTAGAGCTTAAAATTTCAGCACACCAGGAAGTTCATCGTGTCCTTTGGACCTGGAATCTCTAGAGGAAAAGGTGATTTTTGGGGAGTTCAGCATCCATGGTTGTAATAATAACAGTAATAGTAATGAATAGTAATTGTAATCTGCTCCAGAGAATCCTTCTGAGATCTTGAAATTTGAACTTCCAAGAAAGGAATGCAAAGCTTGAGTGATTTTAGAAAAGCTGAAGGTGAAAATGCCTAATTTTGGAAATTAAAGGCCCTGCAATCCACTGCCAGACCTGCAGCAATATTTTACACTTGGAGCCAACAATCATTTGATGTTTTCAAAATAGACATGAAGCAAATTGGGGCTTTGCCACACTGGGGTTGTTTCTGAGTCACTTTTGGTTTGAGTTTGAGTCTAAATCTTTCAGGCCTCTGGCAATGGCTGCCACAGGTCATTGGGTTCTGCTGTTTGCTCCTTTTGTGCCTCCTTTCATCACCAGACCACGTTATTTCCCACTGAGACGTAAGAAGTGAGTAATAGCTGTTCCTCAACAGCTCCTGTTAACCACTGTGCAGTGTGAATGTCAAATACTCAGGAATATGAGTAATTAGAGTGGAGCCCTTTTATCTTAAACAGGCTGGGAGGTTTAGAGAGCACCCTGAGATACCACCAAACCACAGGGTTAATTTTTTTCTCTACTACTTAAGTAAAGAAGCAGCAGCAGCAGCAGGGATCAAGACTTGTTTGCTGCTTGCAGTGTTTGTACAGCACAGTGTCCCCGGGAGAAGTTTTCAGAGGTTTCTGATGTAAATCAGCACCTGGGCCTCATTTTATCACTGTAAGTTCTCATATCACTGAAAAATATCAGAGTTATCTCATTTTATCAGAGCAAATTCTCAATAACTTCTGTGGGTTTGATATTGATGTGCTGGAGCGGCTTGAGACTAAGAGCTGAATTTTGATTTAGTTTAGGATGAGATAACTTAAAAGACAAAAATTAGGCAGCTCTCAAGCTCCTTTGTGTTGGTGTGAAACAAGGGCAAATTGGCTCAAATTGTTTGATTTAAATTCCAATTTCCAGATCCTGACCCCAGTTTAATAAAGGTAAATTCCAGTGATGTTCCCATGGATCGGTGCTTAAATATCTGGGTGATGAAGCCAATGGGATCAGGAAACTGGGAACGAAAAATTGATCCAAAGATTTGTCTGTGGGGCAGTGAATTTCATAATGGAATTGGGTGTTTTATGGAAAACAACTGGAAGTTTCCTTCCCTTTGCTTCTTTAAAATCGACCATTTTCAGTTCAGAGCTGAGACCAGAAATCTCCAACACAGGGAAGTTCTGCCAAGTCACTCTGTGCCCTTTTATATTACACTGGCTGTCCTATTTAATTAAAATAGATGTAGACTCATGCTTGGATTTTCATTTTTGACGCTTTAGTGATGAATGCTCCTCTCGGCCATGCTTTTAAATGAGACTTCAAACACCAAGTTTTTATTGATGTAGATATGATTTTTTTTTAATATAAAGATAAGCAGGTGTGAAGTTTAAAGAAAAATTTTGCAACTTAGAGAAGCCACCGAGAGATGCAGCAAAATTTAGAATCACACATTATAAAAGGAGGAAACTGAGAATGATAAAATACAGATATGATACTACAGGGATTGAATTTTGTATTTAATCCACGTCATCCTTTCTAATCCCAAGGTAAGACCATGACTGTGGTTCAGTTGTATATCAATAACTACTTGCTGCTGAACAAGGCCTGATCTTTGTCCCTTTTTTGATGACTACTTTATCCTGAGGCAAAGAAGTCCAAATTTTAGTCGTGCTGTATGAAGGTTCCCTTTGTTTCTTTGAAATCCACTCCGTGATAATCCCAGCTCATTTACTTTACTCCTGAGAAATAATGTATTAAAATTTCTCCCTGGAGAAACTGTTCTGGTTGCCCTTTGCAGGATTTACTTTAATTTCACTGCAGCCTTGAAGCAAAAAGAATAATCTGACGGCCGAGGGCTTGCCTTGGAGCAAGGGGAGATTGAGCAGCTGATTTCAGGGTGGTTTGATTGCGTATCAGCTCAGGGCTCAGCACTGAATCAGTTCCGCTGAGATATCGAGTTTTTCCTGGAGGGTTTTGCACACTGCTGGAAAGTCCAGCTCATCAGAGTCCCCTCTGCTCTGTGGCTCAGGGCAGGAGATAAGGGAAGGGAGAGGAGATAGGGCTGAACAAAATCTCTGAAGCTGAGCCCTACAAGGGCCTTTTTTTAGTGGGAGGAAAAGTTTTTACCTAAAATGAGGGTCTTTCGAGCAGGGTGGTGCAGGGTGAATGCAAACCCCTGGGTACAGCACGTCCTCACCCTCACAGAGCTGCACATTAAACCAGGGCACTGCACATTTAGTCCTTCCCAGCTGATCAGAGGCATTGTAGAAGTGATTACGATGGGTTTTACTGCTTATCTTAACGTATTTAACAATCTTTATATAAAAACCGGGCCTCGCTTTCGGCCTGCTCAGAGGTAAAACTCAAAGGCTGCTCTCTAGAGAAGCAGAGCTTCTGGGAGATGCTCTGTCTGAACAGAACCAGCAGATTTAGTGCAAAAAAAAAGAGGTGAAAACCAAAGGAGCATCATCATTTCACAAATGTTTTGGTGCTTTCTCTTCAGGCTGCAGATAACCCAGAGCTCGGCCTATACTCAGGCAAGACGCTGGCAAATAATTATCTTTTATACTTCCAGCTGCAGAAACAACAGACACCAAAGCCCCCCTTAGAAACCCTTGGTTGCATAACTCACCTGACCAAAGTGCTCTAATGTCGCTGCTGATATTAATGTTTCCACCGGGCCCTGTGGGCACGGGCTCGGTGTCACTTTGTGCTCTCGGCTGCTGCAGGCCGTGCTGGCCACCGGCCCCGGGACACTCGTGTGGGCACAGGTGTGACTCTGTGGGCTGCAGATAAATAGATGTTAAAAATAACAGGTAGAGGTGAGACTCTGTGGCCTAAACTTTGATGCTTTCACACACTGGCCCAGCTCAGGCTTCATTCCTTGACCTTAAAAGGCCAGATGCCACCTTTGATAAGAGCTTCTTCCCCTGCCTCCCACTTCACACCCAGCCTTCTTCCAGGCCTTCCCCACCTCCAAGGGATTGGAAATGTTTGATTCCTTCCCTTTCCCCTGGGTTCAACCCTCACTTCTCACTATTTCACTTCCATGTGCCTCAAGTGTTGAGTTCTGAAGGAAATTCCCACCTTGGCACCATCACTTGGAGTGCGAGGGGTTGGATTCATGCGGGAAAAGTTCAACAAAAATCAGTTTTCAGGAAGGTTCATTGCTAAGGTTCTGTCTCACAGATTCCTGGTTTGGATCCCTTTCCCCTCCCCATGCTTCCCAGGCTGACTGAACAGCGAATATTGGGAACAGTAACCCTGAAACTTCCCGTAGGACCCCCTTGTGATGGGCACCAGGAGCAAGGGAAAGACGGGGAGAGAACAACCTGCTCTGCCCGCTGTGGGCGAGGAGTTTACTCAGTGAAAAACCACCTGTAGATCTTTGACTCATTCAACAGCAACTCACGTCACCTCCAAACCTGAAACATTCCTGCTAAGTGATTAAGCACTGAGAAAACTGCATTTCTGCCTCTTGACACTGTGAGAAACCAGAAATCCACTTGCTGAAATTCTCCTTTTGATGCTTTCAGGTCAACAGTAACTTTGATCGAAAGCTGGAGGAATTACCCCAAACTTATTCATGCAAAAGGACATTCTTTGTTTTGGTTTCTAGTTACCCTCAGAACCTTTGTGTACTCTTTGAGATCTCCAGGGCTTAGAGATAAATTAAAATAAAAGCAATCCAAATTTATTTAATTACAAAATCCCACTGATTTGTGCAGCGAGTACTTTGGTGGGACTGGTCCTGTTTAAGCCTGAACAAAACTCTGGTCATACTGGGCGAACTGGGAGAGGGAATAGATGTGGATTGGTCTGGTTTGCAGGTCTGAGTTGTGCAGAGGTCACTGGTGATGACAGCCAGCCAGTACTCAAGGTTTCTAAATCTGCATAAATAAAGATTTCATTTACAAGCAGTAAGTAGAACACTGATTCAAAGGCCTTGAACAGCATTTCAGGCTCAGTACTCACCTTTCTGCTGTACAATATTTGTGTAACTCTGTGTATGTATGATGGTGCTCATTTAATCCGTTCTCATTGTTTGATCCTTAAAATCCTCCTGAGATTTTTCCTGCTTCATTTGTTGGGTGCTTGGGATACATTAAAAAAAGATCTGATTTTCTGAAATACCTTTAAATGGACATTGGGTAGCTTTAGATGGGATATTGGCAAGGAACTGTTCCCTGTGAGCTTTGAGGTCCCTTCCAACCCAAACCATTCCACGACAGCAAAACTGTTTTGTAACCCTGTTTCAGCTCCTACTGAAAGTTCGTGACTGAAGTAAATCACTTCTTCTCCCTGTGCCTTCCTTATCTCCCAAACAGGGCTAATGACTCTTATTTCCTTTGTAAGGCAGCTTGAGATGAGTGGGAGATCACTACTAATTTTTATCATCTTGATTGAAGTCGCTTAGATAAAGTGTGACTGTTCACTGAGTCGGTGAAATGTGTGGGGTGGAACTCTGCCCAGTCATGCACAGTTTTTGGATATCCTGGGGTGGACCTTGCAAATCTTGGTGAGATGTGATTGATTGATTGATTGATTGACACATCAGAACCCGAATATTTTGAAAATGTTGCAGAATCCGAATATTTTGAAAAGGTGGCTCCAAACTGACACAGGAATAAGCCGGAGAAGCCGTTCCCCATTTTTCCACGTGCATGTAACAGAGAGAAAAAAACCAAAAAACCAACCCCATTCCTGTATCAATTTACCCAATGGCACTAATCAACTGCACCATTAGAGGTAAATAACGAGTGTTCTCATTCTCACAGAAACCCAGCTGCATGGAGAGCATGGAGAACTTCCTGGCCCCTCGGAGCGAGCTGGTGCTGCAGCAGGGCCGGGCCCAGCTGCTCCTGGGGAAGGCGGGCGGACACTCCCGGCGGAAGCGGGAATTCATGCCGGACGACAAGAAGGACACCATGTACTGGGAGAAGAGGCGCAAGAACAACGAGGCCGCCAAGCGCTCGCGGGAGAAGCGGCGCCTCAACGACGTGGCCATGGAGAGCCAGCTGGCAGCGCTGAGCCGCGAGAACGCCGTGCTCAGGACGGAGCTGCTCTCCCTCAAGCTGCGCTTCGGGCTCCTCAGCCCCGAGCCCAGCCCCTACCCCCTCGGGCTCTACCTCAGGGGGCACCGGGCAGCCTCACCCCTGCTGGGCATGGAACCCTTTGCTGGTGACTCCTGCTGCCCCTCCCGGAAGAGTTTTGTGCCCAAGGTGCTGGAACCGGCTGAGTTCCCTTGCAAAACCTTCAAGCCCTCCACAAACATCCTCAGCTGCCACTCCAAACCCGTTCCCGTGGACACACCTGGCCTCCAGCAACCCAAAAGGCTTGAGGGATCCTTCAGCCCCAAAAGGTTTGAGGAATCCTTCAGCCCCAAAAGGTTTGAGGAATCCTTCAGTTCCAAAAGGTTTGAGGGATCCTTCAGCCCCAAAAGGTTTGAGGAATCCTTCAGCCCCAAAAGGTTTGATGCACCCTTCAGCCCCGCAGTTTGCTCTCCATTCCTCAGCTACCTGTGCCCAGACAAACACCCCTTCCCCTGCCCTTGCCTGGGCAGCGCCTGCTTCTTGTGCCCATCCCCTGGCACCACCCAGGCCAGGAAGGAGAACAGCACTGCAGTGTCAGATGAAGATGACGAGCAACAAGTGCCCAAAACTTCTCCTGTGCCCTCCTGCAGCCTGCCCTGCCCCTCAGAAGAGCAGCTGAAGGGCCGGAATTTTGCTGCCCTCCCGCACAAGCTCCGGATTAAGAGCAAAGCCCTGGGCAGTCTGGAGGAGACTGGGCTGGATTCACACTGAGGCAGCACAAGAATGGCTGCTGTGGGGCCAAAGTGAGACATTTCAAGGACACAAAGGGTTTGGAAGGACGAGGTGAGGGGAAATTGTCTTTTTTCTCCAGAGATGGGCATCATTTTCCCTGCTCTGTGCAGATGCTGAGGGAGTTTCTGGGGCTGTGTCACTACAGCACAACTGCAGCTGGCCAGGACCCTGCAGTCACCCTCCAGTCTCACTCTGCTACCACAGCAAGCTCAAACTGGAGGTGTGAAGGGGCAGGAAGAGGCCAAGACAGTGGCCATGGTCCCCACACAATGTGACACCACTACAGCTGGTGGGGGTGTCAACCACTGTAGTGACCTCTGCTTCATCACCGCCCTCATCCTCACCAACGTGCCTGAAGTCAGAATTCCCTGACACAGGAAACTGCTGATGTAACCAATTTCAGACCCCTCAGCTGTCTGGAGAAAATAAAAAGGGGTTGTGACTCTGGGAGTTTGGGTTTACACTGGCATGAAATGAAAGCAGGACCTCCTGCACTTTATTCCAGTTTACCATAATTTATCTCCAGAGAGAATGAACTCTTTCTCTGTGACCAGACATGCTGTGGTCCAGAAGATAATTTCATTTATCTTTGCAACTGCTAGTATGGAAGACTAAATGGTATTTTATTATTATTATTGAAATACAAAAAATATTTTAGTTTCACTTCTTTCTTTTAAAAAAGGCATTTTCAAACCCGATCTTTGTGCATTTGGGAACTCTCTATCAAACAAGCACAAGCTGCACAAGGTGTTTGTATTCCTACATCTGCTGGGACCCAGTCCCTGTCCATCCTGCCTTCTGCCTGCTTTTCCTTTGGGAAAGCCTCAGGGAGAACAGCCTCCTGCAGGGCTCTGGAGCCTGCTTGGAGCTGTTCCTCAGTTTTCAAGCCAAAGAGAACTCTCAGGGATGCACTCCATGTACAGCTGTAACTTCCTCTCCTCGGATCGCTCCTGCTTTGTCTCTTTTCCCAAGAAAAAGATGATCCCACACTTCTGATGTTGCTGTGTCTGTCAGCCCTGAACATTTTTTGACATGTTGGATGAGACCAGCGCAATCTGATGATTCCATTGGCCCCAGCCTGATGGAAGAAGATCTCAAAGTGAAAAAGCAACTTCAAGCTGTTCTCCTCTGCCCCAACCACACATTTTCAGTCCATGTCCCAAAAGGCAGAAGAGCTGCAGGGCCTGCCCAGCCCTGCTGGGAAGCAGAGCTGACACTGGAGCTCAGCAGCCCAGCTCAGATCCCCAGGAGTCTCCATCTCTTCAGTTCCAGCTCAAGGGATTCTTCTGTTCCTTTGTGTGTCTGTCCCTCTGTCCCCTCAGGTGAGACCCCACCTGCAGAGCTGCCCCAGCCCTGGGAGCAGCACAGGAAGCATTGGGATGAGCAAAGGGATGGAGCAGCTCTGCTGGGAGGAAAGGCTGGGAGAGCTGGGATTGTTCACCTGGAGAAGAAAAAACTCTGGGATCACCTCATTGTGGCCTTTCAGTGCCTGAAGGAGCCAACAGGAAACATGGAAAGAGACAATTCACTCATGAAGACAAGGGGGAATGGCTCCCAGTGCCAGAGGGCAGGGCTGGCTGGGAGATTGGGCAGGAATTGTTGGCTGTGAGGGTGGGCAGGCCTTGGCACAGGGTGCCCAGAGCAGCTGTGGCTGCCCCTGGATCCCTGGCAGTGCCCAAGGCCAGGCTGGACAGGGCTTGGAGCAGCCTGGGACAGTGGGAGGTGTCCCTGCCCTGGCAGGGAGTGGCACTGGATGGGCTTTAAGTTCCCTTCCAACCCAAACCATCCCATGATCCATGAAAATTTCAGGCTCTGGAGAATAAAGAGAATTGCCAAGAGTGTTTTTCTAGGAATCATTTCATAGCCAAAACAGGAATGCAGCAATAATAGGGCCGTGCAAAAGGACAGCCCACACTGCCTGACAGAGGATGGAACAATCCCTCAAACTGGTTTGGAAAAGAGGGCTCTGCATGGTAGCTGTACAGGGGATCTGAACTGGGGAGGGACCAACATGTGCCAAATAAAACTCTGTTTGCTGGAGCTGCAAAATGTGTCTTGGTTTGACTGGTCTGGGTGTGCATCTTTCCCCCTCATGAACAGCCAGTGTGATAAATCCATCCTGTGAGAACAAGTGGGAACAAGCAGGGAGCCCTGGGCACCCACCTTCCCCATTCCCCTGTCCAGAAAGGTGTTTTCCCTCTGTCTGTGCCTCTGTTCCCACAGCAGGCCCCCAGCTCCCAGCACAGGCCCTCCAGCACTGGGGTGGGGCTCTGTCCTGGCTCGCCACTGTTTATAGGGACACCCCACAAGGATCAGCCCCTGGACTGGCCCTGTCCCCGTTCCTGGCCAGGATCAGTGCAGAGAAATGGGCAGAGCTTCCTGGCACTCCCAGGGCACAAGGGGGGCTGCCCTGTGCCCCTGGCATGAGGGGAAACCAGAGCTGCAGCCGCTGCTCAGGTGTGAAACGCGAGGCAGTGATGCTCTGCAGATTAAAGGAAACCACACGTGGTTCCATTTCCTGTCCCATTCCTGCTGTCCCCTCTTCCCCTCAGAAGCGACAGGGGCAACCCAGGGCAAGGAGGCGGCACAGAAACAATTTTAATGTCAGACATCACCTCCCTCTTATTCCTGCTCTTCCCAGTCCCTGTGGGATCAGCTTTTTTCCCCCACTGAGCAGGGCTGGGCTGGCTCCGTGTTCTTGCAAAGAATTCAGGATGCAGTGAGGGGTTGGGAGGGAGCTCTGTTTAGTCTGCAGGATGGATTTGAGATTCATGGGTTGCCTCCAGGACCTGCTGTCCATCCTAACCCTGCTCCACCTCCTAATCCTGCTGTCCCTCCTAACCCTGCTGTCCATCCTAACCCTGCTGTCCATCCTAACCCCGCTGTCCATCCTAAAACCCTCCTGTCTCTCCCACCCCTCCTGTCTGTGGCTCAGTGATTCAACCCCAAGAGATTTAACCCTGCAGGTGCCCAGAGGTGATTTTTTTTGTGGGATGTTGAGAAGGCTAAAGAAATGAATAATATTTCCTGTTTACTGTGTCCCTGCTCTCGCACAAACCAGGGGTCAAACCCACTTTGGAGTTGGGGCCGGTGGCACTGGGAGCTGTTGGGTGCTTGTGGAGGGAGTGGGAGGGTGGGAGAGCAGCAGGAGATGGGGAGAGGGTGTGCAGCGAGCCAGCCCTGGTCCCACACCTGCCTCATCTCACACCTACTCCCACACCTGCCTCCCTCTTTCCCCTGCTACAGGTTTTCCTTTCCTTCCTGCCAGGGTCACTCAGCTGGAGGAGATGGAGGTGGAGATGGTTCTTCCCCTCCTTCCACACCTTCACTCCTCCTTAGCTGCTTTGTCCTAGAAAAATTCCTGCATGGGGCATATCCATCCGTCCATCCATCCCTCCATCCATCCATCCATCATCCATCCATCCATCCATCCATCCATCCATCCCTCCATCCATTATCTCAAGTTCCACATTCAGTAACACCCTCAGAGCCATTTTTTTACCAATTGTGAGGCTGGGCTGGAAGTGAGCTGAGCTGTTCCTGTCTCTGCTTAGGCTTAGTTAATTCTTTAATTAGTCTTCATTCCAAAGTGACTTCAGGCAATTTTCAAGCTGATTTATTACTGGGCTGCACATTATAGAATAAAAAAAATAAAAAAATCCTCTGTGTGTCCTAAGAGGGAGATATTTCCTGTTTGTACCTCTTTGGAAAACTCTTCCAGTATTTTTTATCTGTCTGCCAGGACAGGGAGGTTTTGCCTTTGAGCTGGCAGGAAGTACCTGAGAGGGACACGCTGCAGGCACCTAAATATCCATCAAGGGAGATGGAGAATGTGAGCAGGGGAAAATTGCTCAGTGCTTTCCATGCCTCAGAAGGAGTTGGCACCCAGGGAAAGTGGGCAGAGACTTTGCAAAATCTTCAGGATGGATTTTTTTCGTGCAGCTCGTGACTAAACCCTGCAGCGAGGGGGCACAGGGGTCAAAAAACAAGGAGAGGATTTCAAGAAGAGTGAATCTGCCAGGAGGAATTTGGAGACTGAGCTGGGGGAGACTCTGGCTCGGGGGAGCTGGGGGTGGGTGATGCTGCTGCTGCTGCTGCTCTCCCTGGGGTTTGTGAGCACCCCCCAGCTTTGGGAACAAGCCTGGATGGAGCCAAAGCCTCATCCCAATGCTTCCCCATGCCCGTGCCTCAGAAGGGGAATTTCTCTGTCGCCAGACACAGTGAACTTCAAAAAACCCCAACAAATCCCACCCATTTCATGCAGTGTGTGTCACAGACTGCAGAGCTGGGCAGAGAGATGAGTACAGAGCCCTCTCTTCAGAGCATGAGTTCATGCTGACCTTTAGGTTAGGCTCAGGCCCCAAACTGAATCACTGCTGAGGCACAAAAAGTCAGTACCTGGAATGAGGTGCTGCCCTCACAGTGCCCTGCTCACACAATGGGGAGCCCCTGGGAGGGTGTGCTGGTTTGAAAACAAAACCAGTGAGACTCCCAGTCAGAGATACAATTTAATAGAAGAAGAGAGAAAAAAAAAAAGATAAAATAAATGGGATAATACAACCTAACACCCTGTTGGTCAGGGTGTTTGAAGAAGTCCAGAAGTCCTCCTGGAGTGGCAGATGTGGTTCCACTGGAGCAGAGATGATCCTGAGGGAGAAGGGTCCAGATTTCCTCCAGGAATCTGGTGGAACCAGATATCTTGTGCTCCTGCATCTCAGTTTTTATCTAGGTAGGAATGGTTGGCTCCTCCCACTGGGTGGAGGATCTCACAATGGAATATGTCATGCCCTTGGTGAGCCTTAATGGCCCATCAATAGAAAATAACCCCCTGGAGGGAGAAGGGTGGTGACAGAGATAACAAACACTGCCCCACCTGCTTTAACAGTTGGCCCATTACCAGAAGGCATCTGCCCCCCTCCCCCCAGAGTTACAAGAGATAAAGAAAAACATCTCCCCAACTGCTTTTAACAAATGAAATAGAATACACATTTTTGGTTCCATAACCCAAGACAGAGGGCAATGCTGATTCAAAAGCCAGATTTAAATTTAATTTTGGTTATATTTCTAGCATTATAAAATGATCAGAGGGGAAATTTCTAAACCATACAGCAGGAGCAGCATTAACCATCTGAAAATGAGCTGCTCCCTGCATTGCATCCTGGCCCCTCCCACTCAGGAGGGCAGATGCTGCATGGACAGCTCAGACCCAGATCAAACTGAATTTTCCCACTCCCATCCCATGGAATTCTTTCCATTTAATGTTTCATCACTCCTAGAAGGATTTCTAGAGAAGTGGTTTGGGCTTTTTGTGGAAAAGAAAATAATCATCATGTCCTGGGTTGGTGTTTGCACCATCAAATCCCAGGGGAGCTGGGCAGGGTCAGGCCTGACCTGCAGCTCAGGGGGAGCTGTTGGGGATCCCTGCAGGGCAGAGGGTTGGGGTTCTTCCCAAATCCCAGCCGGGGGGATTTGCAGTGGGGAGGGGCTGATTGGGCAGCAGTGGGGAGGAAATGCAGCATCACTTCTCTGAGTTCTTGGTGATGTTCTGACCCTGGGGTGAGTCACAGCCTCTGGACCAGGGTTTAGGCTGGGCTTTGCTGTTTCCTACACAGAAATCATGAGGGGTTTGGCTGAGTGCTGACCACAGGCAGCTTTTCTGCTCCTTATCTCCTTCTGGCCTTATCAGCTGCACCAGGGCTGCTCCCTGCCTGCTGGGCCTGCTCTGCTGGACCTGTCCCTTTCCTGCTGAGCCTCATCCTTATCTTTAGATCTGGGTGCCTCCTTCACACCTCCCCCATTTGTGAATCCCCTCCTTTGCACATCTGGTCCCAGTTCCCCTCCTGGCTCAGTCACCCTGGGGCTGTTCAGGCACTGCCTGGGCAGAATTGGAAAAGCATTTGGGAAAGCTGAGTTTTGGAGGGAATTTTCAGGGTATTTGGAAGGGGTTTTAAGGGTAGTGGAGGGGTTTTTATGAAACACCTGGGATTTTCATGCCTACCCACATCCTGTTGTTGGAAGGGACAGAACCTGAGGGTCAGCACCTCAGGAGCTGCAGACAAAATTGCACAGGACAATGTTCTGGTGCCGTTGGACTTCCAGGGCTGGAGATGTGCATGGCCATGGGATTCTTGGCTGGATTTATCCAATGGAGACTTAAGGATCATAAGCCTCAAAGTGTCTGAGGTCCATCTGTCCTTTCACAGCAGGGTCAGGCAGGGACAGAGCTGGGGAAATGGTCTGGAGACACCCCCTGACCATCCCCTGGGGTGACCTCAGCCTCCTGTGTCCCCTCAACTGCAGCTTCATCCCTTGGCTTGCAAAAGGACAAAGCAGATTCTGCAATTTGGTGCAAAAAGCTGGGAGCTGCTGCCTAAATTCCTTATTCCCCCCAAAATCCTCATCCATGTGCAGTAATTCACAGCAAGGTGTTGGGCTGAAGGGATTATTTGGGATATTTTGGGCACAGGACACTCAGATTTATGGAGCTGCCTTCCAGCTCTGATTTTTCCTCTTATCACATCTTATAAACTCCTGTCCCTGTTGCAGAAAACAAAGACAGACAGAGAGATTACTCCAGGAACCTGTCGAAAGGCAGCTGCAGAGGTGTGACCACATCAAGTTGTTCATCCCAGGCCAGCTTTGTGGTCTCAGTTCTCCTGAAGACCACGAGCTCTCATTTCTCACAGCCTTACTCAGACCTGGCAAGTGTTAAAACATCAGAGGGAGCAGGTTTGGCAACTCCCTGACCTCAAAACTGTTCAGAGAGCAGCACTCCAGGGTGAATTGAGCTGGCCTGGTTCTCATTTTTGTTCTTTTCAGGTATTAAAAATCTTCACAGCTGGGAGGTGTCCGGGGTGGGAGGGACAAAGAAACAGCTGAAATCTGCTCCCAGCTCAACTCTGATCCCCAAACCTCTCACGAAGTGGCCCAAATGTCTCCATCCCAATTTCTCCTCAGGCCTGGTGCAGCACTGGTTTGCTGGAGCAGACACAGCCCCGGTGTCCTGCTCAGGAGTGACTTTTTCCTGACTTTCCCCCTCTCTGTTTTGCAGGAGGCTGTGGCAGAGCTGTGCTGAACTCCCCAGACCTCACTCGGGGTTGTGTGGTCTTTATTTCTGCTTTTTTTTTTTTTTCTGCACAAACTCCCTCAATTATTCATGACTTGGCCTGAAATGTGAACCAAGACCACCTACAACCCCAAACGTCACTTTTGTGGGTAAAATCCCCCCCCAGTCTCCCCAGAATTCTTGGTTTACTGTGTTTAAACCTGGGAATTGTCTGCTCTTCCTGCTCGTTTATCCCTCCCTTTGTACGGACCCAGAGCTCTGGGGCTGCCTCAGCCCCGGTGCCTGCAGAGATCAACACCCACCACACATCTGGTGCACAGCTGGAAGGGTCACAGAGGTGTGGGGGACAACATTGGATGCCTGAGGGTTGGATCTGGATGATCTTTAAGGTCCCTTCCAACTTTTCCATGGGCAAGTGCTGCTCTGGCCCAACAAAGCCCAGCTTTTGGGAAGTCCAGCTGGGTTCTCTGCACCCCAGGAGAGAGGGAAGTGCTGCCCAGGCAGAAGGGAAGATTTTTTTCCTTGCAGATGAAGCAGCAGCAAGAGGTGTGAGGAGTTTGTTGTGTCTCTGAGCAGGAGAGACCCCCCCGTGTTCCCCACAGCCACCAAACCCGGCAGAGGAGGCTCTGCTGGTCAGGAATTTGAGCTCCAGGATTGTCCCTCCATGATTGGGATGCCCTGAGCCTCCCTCTGCTCTGCTCTGCCATCTCTGTTCCCTTCCCAGGTAAGAAATTCTGAATATTTTCTGGTGGCACAAGGTCGCTGCTTCAGCTGCCGGAGGTTCCTCTTCTGGAAGAGATCAGAGGGAAAAAAAAAATCCGAGCTTTTATTGATCCCCCCGGATTTCCTCCGGAATGCAGCCACAGGATGTCAGTGCAGCCATCCAGATGTGGCCTCCTGGTCACCCCCAGCTCCAGATGTGCTGCCTCTGCTCTCTTTGCTCCCCAGCCGAAGGGCAGGAAAATCCTTCCCGGGCAGTTTTCCTGCTCCTCAGCAATTACAGCTGCTCAGGGAATTCCTTTTTCCTCCCTGGCAGGTGACAGAGGCACGGTCTGATCCTGCTTTTCTTACTGTCAGCATCGTCCTCCCTCCACCCCACTGAATGTCAAAGGTTTAGATGTTAAGCTGCACTTTTGGTTCTTATTTCTGTGACCAAAATAAAAGGAGAGGAATCTCTGTATTGGAATTTACTTGGAAAAATTGGTGGTTTTTTTGTTGTTGTTGTTGTTGTTTGTGGGGGTTTGTTTGTTTGTTTTGTGGTTTTTGTTTGGGGTTTTTTTTGTGTTTTTTTTTTTTTCAGGATAAAATAACTTTTCTAGGAAATGGTTGGAGCTGGCTGGCATGGTTTTATTGCTTCCCTAATTCCCACTGTCTCCTTGGAGCAAATGGAGATGCATCCATGGGAGACACAGCTGAGGGGCACCAGGACTCATCCCCAGTCTGACCTGGTCCCACAAATTAGACAAAATTAGAAAGTTTTACTACAACCCAAGCAATTTTCCTACTTGTTTCTGCATTTTCCTGTGGCATGAACAACCTTCCTGAATTCCTCAGTGTTTGAGAGTTGTTGGTAAAAAACAGCTTGAAAGTGAGGAGAAAAAAAGAAGAGCAAAACACAAAATCCAGAAGGGAATGGAAATGCTGTTGCATTATTTATGCCATGCCTTGATAAGCCTGGGGCAAAATAATCCTTTTTTTGGTGAGCACCACTGTGAAATATAAAATTTCAGCATGGGAGAGACGTGGGGGACTTGTGTTTGAGCCCTGAAATTCTGCACAACTTCACAGGAACAGGAGAAAGAGCCCCAGAGTCCTGGTGGCCACACATCTGTCACTTGATGATTCATTGTGGGAGCAGCACAACCACAGGGCTGAGGTTCCTGAGCCCCTCACGGTGGGAACAAGGACTCTCCCTGCCAATCTGGGCAGGATTTGGGAGATTTCAGTTGAAAGGTGTTGTTTTCTGAGAGGTTGGAGGATGCTGGCGGTGCTCAGAGGATGTTGAGTGTGGCTGCCCTGGGGAGGGGCTGAGGTGGGAGCTGTCACAGCACCTCACTGACCACATCCCCACAGCCTGGACGTCACCTGGGAGATGGGATTCGCCTCCTGTAAACACTCTGAGGTTGTTTATTTTAGTGCAATTTATTGTTTAGCATTATTTCGTTTCTGAATCTCAGTCCAAGCCCAGGTGGCCCTTGCAGGGTGCTGCTCTTCAGTCTTTGCTGCCAAAGTTCAGAAGCTGAGCTGGGTGTAGAGGGAAAACAGAGATGCTCTGCCCTCCCTGGGGCTATGAAATCAAACACTGTAAGATTTAAATTATTTACTTTCGAATAATCTTTTTGACCTAAATCCTAAAGAGCTGGGGAATGCTCCACTGGGTGGGACAGGGAAGGCTTTGGGGACATTTGGTGACAAGAGCTGAGAGCTGAGCCTCTCACAGCAGCTTCCTCTCCTCATTTTCCAAGGCACTTGGCCCTAAAGCAGCAGCGGGGAGCTCTCAGTGCCTCAGTCAGGCACTTCCATCAGAAAAAACCTATTTTTGTTCTTAATGCCTTTGAAGCAGAGGCTGCAACTTCAGCATTAAAAAGCAATTCGATCACTTAATCCTCTTATTCCAAGGAAACAGGGAGCTGGATGCTCAGGGAGTGGGAGGATGAGGAGCAGCACAGAGATTCCTCCCGGCCCGGGGGGTTTGCACATCCCCCCCCAGCCCACCCCTGCTCCTCCCTCGGGAAGCAGAGCTGGGATGTGAGCGAGAAGTTGCACAATTCCCTTCGGCGTCCCAGGGATCCTCCCGGTTTTCTGCACCTTCCAAAGCATCTTTTGTCCTTCCCCGGGCTCAGCCCCTCGATCCTGCCTGGCCTCGGGGCGCTGCTGGGTGCAGGAGGAGGCTCAGCCTCATCCCACTGCTCCTGAGTTGCTGCAGGTTGGGTACAGGATGTGCAGAGGAACTTTCATTTCCCCTGAACAGGGGATGCTCTGAGGGGGTGGAAAATTGGGGCAGGGGCTCCCAGCAGCCATCCCCAGCTGGGCTGGAGCCTGACTGGGGGAGGCTGTGACAGCCTGTGGGTCACAACAGAGAACATTGGTTCTCCAGAGCTGCCTCCACCCAGTGCTCAGCACCTGAACTGGAAACACTGGGGAAGATGAGAGGCCAGGAGAGTGAAAATAATCCACAGAATCACAAAATATCCTGAGCTGGATCCCACAGGGATCAAACCCAACCCCTGTCCCTGCCCAGACCCCCCAACAATCCCACCCTGAGCATCCCTGAGAGCCTTGGCCAAAGGCTCCTGCAGCTCTGGCAGCCTTGGGGCTGGGACCATTCCCTGGGGAGCCTGGGCAGTGCCCCAGCACCCTCGGGGGGAAGAACCTTTCCCTGAGCTCCAGCCCAAGCCCTGACACAGCTCCAGCCCTCCCTGGGCTCCTGCCCCTGCTCACCACAGAGATCAGAGCTGCTCCTGCCCAGCTCCCCTTGGCACCAGAGTAGGGAGCTCCAGCTCCAGACACATCTCTGGGAAAACTGGCCCAGGAAGGACAAGAAATGAGGCTGATGCTCAAGTCCTGGGAGATTTTGCAGCTGGCAAAGCCCGTGGCAGCACAGGGATGGGGTGTGAGGGGTGTGGATGGAGCAGCTCCCAGCACACGATGGCCACAGGCCCGATGGGGAAACTCGAGAGATTTTGGCAAGTGGGGAGCAGGGGGAGGAAAAAAATACGTGAGTGAAAGGGAAAGGAGTGGAAAGGCTGCATTTAAAGGTTAGCACTTGTCCTGGGAGACAGGAGGTGAGTGCCTGTGCTCTGAAATAGCATCTGCTGACGCTGGTGTCTCACAGCTCTTTGGTTTGGGCTTTTTCTTAAAAGATCAATTATGTCCTTTTTTATTTTTTTATTTTTTTTTCTTTTTTTTTTTCCACTGCCCTGTTGAGGAAGGGACCTGATGTGATGTGCATCACTGTGAGATCTCCAGTCGTCACCACCTTCCCAGTGCGGTAACATTAATTCACACCTCCCACACGCGCTGCCTTTCTCTAATACAGCAGCAACAGCCCGGCGTGGAGAGTGAAATTACAGCAGAAAAAGACTTTCCGCTGAATTACCTCAAGGCTTTCAGTAACCTCAAAAAAATCACACCGTGCCCTTCTTCCCCCCTCCCTCCCATCCCTGTTGGATGGGAGGGGGGGGGGATTTGCATCCCACTAAAAACACACGTGAGCCAGGAGTGAAGGGCTCTGAGCAGGGAGAGAGCCCTGGGCCCTGCAGGCTCTGAGCTGGGAGGTGCTGCAGGGGGATGTGTTTAGGGTGTGTTTGCTTTTTGTCCCCAAAAAGGGCTCGGGGTAACCTGGGAGCTGCCATCAGCTCGGAGCCAGACCAATCCCTTCGGCACAAAGGTGCTGCTGCCCCTGAGCACCAGTCCCTGACATCCTGCTGGGCTGTGCCAATTCCCCAGCCCCTGGCATCCTGCTGGGCTGTGCCAATTCCTCATCCCCTGGCATCCTGCTGAGCTGTGTCCTTGTCCCCAGCCCCTGGCATCCTGCTGCCCATGTCCCCAAATTCCCATCTACACGATGTCACCCACTGACGTGCAGGGACCCAGAGCACCAGGTGGGTGTTTCTGTGCAGGTTTTGCCACAGGAGCTGCCCCTGAATGCCCCATGGCAGTCACTGCTGCTGTGAAACCTCTTCCCAAACACCCAAAGGAGTCATCCTCTCCCATGGGAAAGGGAAGATGAAGAGGTTCTAGAGGTGTTTGATCACCTGAGGTGGTGGCAGCGCCCAGGCACCCACAGGGGATGTGACAGAGTGGGCAGAGGAGCTGCTCCCAGGGCACTTCCAGCTTGTGGGGATGGAGAGCAGAAAGCAGAGATGAACTCCCTGCTCCTGCCTCCATCCCCACGGGGTGCTGGGGGAGAATCCACAGGGAAAGGAGCTGCTGCTGCAGCAGCAGAAGGTAAAAGCTGTGCCAGCTGGGGTGGAAATGCAGCAGAGCAGCTGTGCCAGCTGTGCTGAGGCTGCAGCTGTTCCTGCTCAGAGCTGTGGTCACTGCAGGGATGACCAGGGGCACAAGGAGAGCCCTGACCATGATAAGCCTTTACCAGAAAAAGGACCAGCCTGAAAGACAAAGGTGAGATTCCTCAGCTGATACCAGGGGTACAGAAACACCCCGGGGTGTGCCTGGTCTCCTCCCCCACCCCGTGGCTCCCCTTGCAGCTCACAGGAAATAAATTGCAGCTCTTTGCTGCACAGGACACGGGCCGTGGTCGGTGTGACACGGTGCCACAGCTCGGCCACGGGGACAGCCCCGGGCAGGCAGCAGCCAGGGGCTGTGTGGGGCTGGGAGCGGCTCTGGGGGATCCCAGGAGCTGCTCCTTCCTCCAGAGAGCACAGACTGGGGCTGGGTCTGCAAGGAGAGAAGAACCGGTTTTCTCTGGAAGTTTCAGGGGAAATGAAGTGACCTCTTGGAGTCCATTTGTAAACGAAGCACTCTTTGCTAGTCAGAAATCCCCGGGAAAGTGTCCTGTCAGCTGCCTCCAGCATCCCTGACCCCTGCTCCCTGCACCCCTCTGGCCTCCCTCCTGCATCCCTCCCACATCCCTGCAGCCTCCCCTCTGCTCCCCTGCCCTGCCCTGCCCTGCCCCATCCCATGGCCCTGCCACGTTCCCTGCAGTGCCCAGCTCCTGGCAGGGCCTTTCCTGGCTCCTGGGGCAGCTCTGGGAATGCTCCCCATGCTCTGGGAGAGGTGTCCTGCTGCCAGGGTGATCCCAGAGCAGGACAGGGACTGGGGGGGAGTCCCTGCTCCAGGCTGGACCTAAGCCTGAGACTGGGGAGCCCCCTCACTGTGTCCCTGCAGGGCTGGGGGGCAGCGCAGTTCCCTGGGGCAGGGAACACCTCCCGTGGGGTTGGAATTCCCCGTGGGATCCAGTGGGACTGAGGGGATGTCCCCAAGGGCACTGTGACATCACCACGCTCAGGGTGGGGTCACTGGAAGCCCTGCCCTGGCAACCCCGGTGTTGGGGGGTCCCTGCAGGCACCTCTGCCCTGCCCCAGAGGGGACCCAGCTGGGCCGGGCAGGGGCTCTGTGTCCCTCTGGGCCAGCGTTGGTGGCCCCGCTGCTCAGGCCGGCCCCTGCAGGGCCAGCAGGGGCAGAGGCAGCCGCGGGATGTCCCCACCCCCAGGATGGCCTTGGCAGGGCCACCTTTGGGGCTCTGGGTGGCCGCAGGGCCAGGCTGCAGGACTGGAGTGCCAGCGAGGCTGTGCCACGGTGAGAGGGACAGGGGCAGGGACAGGGACAGGGCAGGGGACAGGGACAGGGATGGGGCAGGGACAGGGACAGGGACAGGGGATGGGGCAGGAATGGGACAGGGACAGGGACAGGAACAGGGACAGGGGATGGGGCAGGGACAGGGGCAGGGACAGGGGACAGGGACAGGGACAGGGACAGGGACAGGGACAGGGGATGGGGCAGGGACAGGGGCAGGGACAGGGACAGGGACAGGGACAGGGACAAGGACAGGGACAGGGACAGGGACAGGGACAAGGACAGGGACAGGGACAGGGACAGGGAGGGATGAGGCACCTCCAGCTCCAGGGATGGGATTTTCCAGCTCTGTGTCCTGTGCACCCCCAGGACGCTCCATGGGATCCTCTGCTTTGGGCAGGAATGTGGTGGAAAAATGGTGCTCACGGGTCCTGTGGGGTTTCGTGGTCTCATTTGGGGTTTTTTTTGGTGTTGTTGGGGCTCAGTACTGGGGCTCAGTGCGGGGGCTCAGTGGTGCCACCTCCAGCAGAGGTGACACCCATGGGGACACAGTGCCAGAGCTCAGGCACAGTGGTTGGAGGATGCTGGTGCTGCTCAGAGTGTGGCTGCCCTGGGGGTGGACTGAGGTGGGACCTGTCAGACCACATCCCCACAGCTTAGCAGTCAGCTGGGAGATGGGGAATCACTCTCTGTAAGTGCTCTGGGGATGGTTATATTTGCTAGAATTTATTATTTATTATCACTGAATTTCTGAATCTCAATCCAAGCCTGGTTGCCCCTCGCAGGGTGCTGCTGTTCAGCCCTTGCTGCCAAAGCCAAAGGAGCTGAGCTGGATTTGGAGTGCAAATATTGCTGCTCTGCCCTCCCTGGGGCTGGGAGACCAGGCAGTGTAAAGTTGAAGTTATTTAGGTTTTGAATAACCTTGGTTCTTGCAAGGCTGGGGCTCAGCGGTGCCACCCACGGCAAAGGTGACACCCATGGGGACACGGTGCCAGGGCTCAGGACAGGGACAGCCCTGTGGCTCTGGGGGGTCCCAGGGGCTGCTCCTTCCTCCAGGCAGCCACGAGTGGGGCTGGCTTTCCAGGCAGGGAGGATCTGGTTTTCTCTGGAAAGTTTCAGGGGTGTTGAAGTGACCACCTGGGGCCCATTTGAGACTGGAGTTCTTTGCTGGTCAGAGATGTCCTGCAGCATCCTTCCAGCACTCCCGGCCCCTCCTCCCTGTGTCCCTCCCACATCCCTGCAGCCTCCCCTCTAACCCTGTGACTCCCCTGCCCCGTCCCACGTTCCCTGCCGTGCCCAGCTCCTGGGAATGGAATGTGCGATGTGCCCGAGGGCCCTGTGACATCACCGGGGGCTGGGTGGGGTCAGTGGAACCCTTTCCTGTGACGTCCTGCTGGACACTGTCCGGAGGGTGCACTGACCACCAGCTGCCACCAAGTGCCCCTGCCCTGTCCCACAGGTGTCACCTTGCTGGGGGATTGGCGTCGCTGAGCTGCGCTGGCTGAGCACAGGTAGGTGTCCCTTGGGCTCATGGTGGTGACAGCAAACCCTGCAGGTGGCACCAAACCCTGCAGGTGACACCAAACCCTGCAGGTGACACCAAACCCTGCAGGGGACACCAAACCCTGCAGGTGGCACCAAACCCTACAGGTGACACCAAGCCATGGAGGTGACACCAAACCCTGCAGGTGACACCAAACCCTACAGGTGACACCAAGCCATGGAGGTGACACCAAGCCAGGGAGGTGACACCAAGCCATGGAGGTGACACCAAACCCTGCAGGTGACACCAAGCCATGGAGGTGACACCAAGCCAGGGAGGTGATACCAAGCCGTGCCAGGAAATTCAGTGATTGGCACAAACAAAATGATACCTTTGCTGCTACAATCTCCAGTTCCCAAATTAAATTCCTGGCTGGGCACGGTGGAGATCTCCTGGCTGCCCCAGGATGAGGTTTCCAGAGAATGGAGAAATGGAGAAATGCTCCTGGAGCTTCCCTGGGAAACTGCTGGATTTTCTGCACTCCTTTTTGTCCCTGGACTGGATGGGACAGCTGTGCCAGCTCGGCCCTGCAGGGAGTGCTGGGGCTCTCCTCTCCAAACCCTGGGCAGGAGGTGATGTGGCTCCTGGTGGGGGAGGCAGCTCTACCCCTGGGGGAAAGGAAAATTCAGAATATCCAGGAAACAGGTCCAAAACCCAGCACCTTCCTCTCCCAGTGTGAGCCAGCTTCTCACTTTTGCTGTTGGCTTCACTTGTAGCTTTTTGGGAGTGAGAGACTCCCCAGGGGAGAGGGGAACCAGGGGGAGGGAAACTGAGGCACAGCAGGGACAGTCAGCTGAAGATCCAGGGCTTTCCCCAGGGCTGCCAAAGCAGGAGCTGCTGCTCTGATTGCACAAAGCTGTGTCAGGGCTTGGGCTGGAGCTCAGGGAAAGGTTCTTCCCCCCGAGGGTGCTGGGGCACTGCCCAGGCTCCCCAGGGAATGGTCCCAGCCCCAAGGCTGCCAGAGCTGCAGGAGCCTTTGGCCAAGGCTCTCAGGGATGCTCAGGGTGGGATTGTTGGGGGGTCTGTGCAGGGACAGGGGCTGGGCTGATGTTCCCTGAGGGTCCCTTCCAGGATTTTATGATTCTCATGGCTGGACTCAGCCCTGCTGGGTTGATGCAGTGGGAAGGCTGACCTGAAACAGAGACTGGGCAGAGCTGGAGAATCAAGTAGGGATTTATTCAAAGGCCTCCAGGATCCACCTTTGGCAGGGCAGAGCCTCACCAGGGCTACACCCAAGGTGGACCCAAAATGGTCACAAAATGGTCACAAAATGGCTGACTGGTCACGAGATTTACATTTTTATCAGTTTTGGTCCATTTGCATATTGGGGTTTAATTGTCCAATTACAGCTGCAGGCTGTGAGGTCACATCCTTCTTGTTTTATGATCCATTATCCTGCACCAAGGCCAGGCTCTCTCTGTTTCTGCAGTTACTGCAACTTACAGTTATTGCTTAATATCCTCTACATATTTACCATTTCTGCAGTTTGCTTAATAGCCCCAACATATTTATAATAATTAACTATAACATTTAACACAAATTACCTAAATCATTCATTTCATTTATAATATGGTTTAATTGTCCAATTACAGCTCGAGGTTGTGAGGTCCCATCCTGCTTGTTCCTCCCTCCAGCCACCCTTGTTTGTGCTTTTTGGGCTGAAAGTTGCCCTTGGTGTGCAGCAGGAACAGGATTTGTTTTGTGTCCCTGCTCTGTGCAGAGCTGAGTGACCCTGAAATGTGAGGCTCAGAGCTGCACCCCTGGGCAGCACAGAACCTGAAACACATCAGAGCTAAAACTTGAGGTATCATGGTCACTGATAAATATAAAGGACCCAATAATTGATTGCCAATTAGATAAACTTTATTAAAGTGAGAAGCCGAAGCGAGCAGCGCTGGGAAAGCCGGAGAGCACAAGTCTCAGCTCCTGCTCCACGCACAACTTTGGGAGTTTTCCCCACAATTTCCCATTTTTATAACTTTTTGGTTTACACACACCCCTTGTGCTGTTGGGCTGCAAGTTGCCCTTGGTGTGCAGCAGGAGCAGGATTTGTTTTGTGTCCCTGCTCTGTGCAGAGCTGAGTGACCCTGAAATGTGAGGCTCAGAGCTGCACCCCTGGGCAGCACAGAACCTGAAATAAACCTGAAATACATCAGAGCTCAAACTGAAAGCATCAGGACCACTCAGCTTTTCTTGGTCAGGCTGGGAGCTGGGAATCCCTTCCCACTCCCACCGTCGCTGTCTCAGGGTGGCAGCCACGCTCAGGGAGGCAGGGACAGGGCAGAGGTGTTTTTGCAAGAGCTCTGAGAGCTTTTCATCGATGTTTGCTGACAAAATTGGTGCCTCGAGCCCCTTTGTTTGAGCGAGCAAACAGATCCTGATCCTCTGCAGGAAACTCTGAGCTGGGGCTGAACTGGTCGGACCTGCCCTGGAGGAGCTTGGCTCTGAAAGCAAAACCCGCTTTGGTTGCGTGGAAACGCTGCCTGCAGTGGAAGGGTTCATGACTAATCGGGGGTTCGTTAATTCTGATTGAATGCTTTCACTTTCAGAGAGCTCATTTAACGATAGGATCAAATAATTGCAGAGAAACAGCCCCGAGTCTTGTGCTTGGCAGGAAATCGGGGCATGAAATGGGAGTTTTGGGGCAGGAAAAGGTGCTGAACTCCAAAAACGCAATGTTGTGCTGTGGGTCGGGGGCTGAGGAGTAAAACCTCCAGGATTTCTGCAGAGTTTCTGATTTGGGATGATAAATATGCTGATACAAAGGAAACACAACTTCATGGCAGTAGGATGTGGCATTTATTGAACTGAAATCAGCAGCAATCTCAAAAAACACACTCGGATTTAACAACATCTCTTTACATCGTAATGTCATAATTATAAATAGATGAAATATTTGAATTAATTTAAGGTATTTACATTTTTAAAAGCTCAGTGGTTTAAAAAGCTAAAAATCTAGGTGGGATTTCTAAGTCTACAGCAGTCAGTCCCCAAAAATCTCTAAATTAGTATAATTTTAAGCCTTTTTCAGAAAACTGACGTTAACACTGAAGGGCTTTGCAAACTGCAGCTCCTGGTAGTTTTTATTTTCCTTTGGCTGTGCAATATTTATATAAAAATTCATACAGAACACTGCAGTGCTTAAAAAAAATATTTTCCTCAGCACCTGCACTGTTGGCAGTTTCCTGGAGTATGAAAAGAATCGTGGCAATAGTGCAAAGATTTGTCTCAAGGCGAGAGAAAACGCTGAAATAATTTATGAAAGAAATGTTTTCTAGTTTCTGTAGCTATTTTTTTTTCCTTCATCAGTGGACAGACAGGTCTGGGAAGACCAAGCTGAGGTGTCAGTGAACCTTCCCTGTGCTGGGGTGGGGGAAGTACAGCCCATACAGGCCCTGCTGCACCTGGTACAGGTGGGACTTCCTCCTCAGGCAGGAGAGGACCTGGTGGGAAAAGAACAAAAAATTAATGTCAGAAAGACCAAAATGAATGGCAAAGAATCGAACCCATGCTCTGCCCACCGTGAGGTGTCCCCAGATCACGTTGCCAGGTGGGAAGGGAGGGATTTGGGGAATAAAAATCCCCAAAAAGCTGTGAGGCAGCTCTGCAGCAGAGGGATTTCCTCTCCTAAATCCTGCTGGCTGTAATTTTGTCTCCTGAACCTCCCTGCTCTCTGCAGATTTAACTCTTCTCCTCAGCTGGTGCAATGCAATGTTTTTCAAGCAGTGCTTTGACGATGTTGTTCCCCATCAAAACACATCAAACCAGAGATGGGAAGAGGATCTCTCTGCCTTTCCCAAGGATCTGCAGCTGGAGCGTGGCCCTGCCAGGCTGCAGCAGGCTGCAGGTGCAGGGCACTGAATGCAAAATTCTCAATGTGGTTCCCACAGGCTGGTAAAAATGTTGGCTTGGGCACTCCCTCACCTGGAACCTGCTCATGCTGCAGGTATTTGGACAGGGAAGAGGTTTAGGCAATGCTGCAGAGGATTCCCTATTTCCACCTGCGGATTATTCCCTAATTCCTGCTCCTCACCTTGGTGTTGGCCTCAGGTTGGGTTTGTGTTTCTCCCTCTGCAAAAACCCAGTGCCAGCCATGATCCTGCTGCTTTTCTAGAAGGAAAATTCTCCTTCCTTTTCTAAAAATCTGCTCAGCTGACTCTGAATTCCCTTCCCCATCCCCACTGCTTGGAAGAGCTGGCAGGGACTGAGGGATTTGGGGTGGTTTCTGCTGTTTCCAGGCACTGCTCCCACTGGGGTCCTTGGGAATGTGTCTGAATGTCCCTCCTGTGGCTCTGCAGGAGTCAAGGGACAGGTGGGACAGCAAAGGGGACACTCACCAGGAAGCACAACAAGAGGAGGAGGATGAAGCCCAGCAGGGTGAAAAGGCAGATGAGGATGATGGCCCAGAACTGAAGCTCTGAAAAGGGGCGGGGGGGGGGAAAAAGGCACATCAGGTTTAGAGACTCTTCCATGTGGGATTATGAGAGGGACATCTCACCCTGGCAAAGTTCAGCAGTGCTGAACACTCTGTAGGTCAGGGCAAATTACAGAAATTTGGGGAAAAGGGCTGAGGGTTCAGGGGCCCACAACCTTAAATGCCACTGCAGGGAGCAGCAGAGCCCCCAGCTGATTCCAGGGATGTTCAGAGTGACAAAGTTCTGTCTTAACTGCTTCTGGACTCATTTGGGGACAGGGCTCTGGGTGTCAGCAAAAGCTACAGTTGTTCTACCAGAGTGTTTGTGGTGCATGGGAAAGTAACAGTTCAGGGTATTTTTTTTTTTTCTCTCTCCTGTTTGTTGTTAGTTCTGGGGTTGTAGCTGAACTAAACCATATCTGGTCGGGTCTTTTTTAAGAAATATTGCAGTTATCAACATTTATTGGTGCCAGAGTTTTCAGTCAGTTCCCAAACTGCACTGCTTTAGCCTGTCCTTCAAATCCATTCCCCTCAGGCTGGTGGCACCTGCTATTTGCTGCCAAGAGCCCTGGATTTTTAGTCTTTTCCACGGGTTTAGTCCCATTCCAAATACCTGATGCTAATTTATTACAGCTCAAGTATTTATCAGGGTTCAATTATTTATTAGAGCTCAAGTATTCAGTGGCTGTTGGGTCGGTCCTTGCCAAAAAAAAGCACCTACCAGATCTTTTGGACTCCGGTTCATCTGTCTTGAGTGGAGAGTAACCTGGAAATGAGGAGTGGGACAGATGAGGAATAGAACTCTGGAGCTGATTTAAACAAAATTAGGAAGAGTTCCCCAAAATGTCCCTCCAGGAGCTCTCACCTTCCACCATCAGACTCTGCTCCTCCAGCTCGTAGCTGGGGCCCAGCCTGGTGAATCCCTGGGTCAGGAGCTTCAGCTCCTCAAACACCTCCTGCTCTTGTAAAGTCCCTGAGAGGGGATCCAGGGTGAACTCGCAGACTGAGGCAACCTCTGTGTGTCCTTTGCCGTGGACAGGCCTGGAGGGTGATGGGCAGAGAGGAGAAGGAGATGAAGCAGAGCTGAGTAGAGCAGGGAGAGGGATTTGGAGCCTCGGGTTTGCAGATGTCCCAGCGCTGCTTTATTGGGATGGGATCGCTTTTAGCAGCTTGCCCTGGGTGAGGCAGGAACTCCTGCAGCCTCGTGAAACCCATCCACTGATTTAACCCTCAGCAAGGCAGGAGGTTTTAGGATTTAGGAGGTAAATCAGCTCTGTTTCTACGAGGAAAATCAACTCTTATTTCTAAGAGGTAATTCAGCTCTGTTTCCACAAGTTAAATCTACTCTGCTGCTTTGTTCCTGCAAAGAGCTGTTGGATAAGCCTCACACAGGCAGATTTTGTCCTCAGGCTGATCTGTTGTGTGGTCAGTTGGTTTTCCTGCTGTGTGTCAGTGGAATTTGAGCTTATTTGAACACATTAAATGAGAGAATGAACGTGTTTGCCTTACCCTGGCATTGTTCATGCATGACAACAGCTCTGCAAGCACCGAAACAAAACCAGCTCTGTTTGGACAGAAACCTTTTGTGGCAAAGGCAGAACTGATTGAGGGAGAATGAAATGGCTCCTGTGTGTCACTAGGGGCACAGAGGTTGGCAGGGAGGGGTGGGTGCCCGAAATGTCTTCCTGAACTGCTCTTTTGGGACTTGCAGAAAGCACTGGACCTACCCAAAGCTCTCCACAGTGCAGCCAACAAATCGCTCCTTGAGGTGGCTGCTCCTGAATACCTCGAGCTGATGGGGAGAAACAGAACAGTTGAGGAAAGCTGAGTTAATTTAACACACCCTTTGGACAGGGAGTTCAGGCTATTGCTGTTCATTTCACCTCTTTCTCAATCTTCTCTTTGTTCTCTTGGTACATCTGGGAGCTGGAATCCTGCAGTTCTGGCGAGTAGGGAAGGTTGGAGATTCGGAAATTTAATCCGAAGTTTTCCTTGACAGACTCCAGGGGTGTCTTGAGAGTTGCTGCCTCAACTGAGAGTTCCAAGGCTGGAAATGGAGAGGAAAATTAAATTCTAGCAGAGAGAAACTGAGGCTTTCCTACCAAGCAGCTGAGATGCAGCCTTTTAACTTGAAGTCTTAGATTGGCAGAACTTGAGTTGCACTGGGGTCTGACAGGAAACTCCAAATGTACTAGGCCATTCCTTTCTTTGGGATGCTGCACATTGGGAAAAAAAAGCTGAGAGTCCATTTAGCTCTAGATGATTGAAGTTGTGGTGAGCACTTCACACTTCATTTTCTGATTTTTTTAATACTGACAACACCTTAATTTTGAGTAACAAATTTAATTTTGAATAACACCATAATATTGAAGAAGAGCTTCATATTGAATAACCCCTTAAGCCATCAATGACTGGAGGACTGAAGGCCTGAATGGCTAACTCAGAGTCCAGTGATTCAATTAATAATAATTTATTTGTGCTCTGACAGATGAGGCCTTAGATTTTAGTTTTCATATTTCAGATTCTGTGCCACTTAAGTGTCACTCAGCTCTCTTCACAGAACAAGTAGACAACACAAATATTTTTCTACTGAGGACCAAGGAACAACTTTCAGCCCAAAAAGCACAAACAAGGGTGGACTGAAGGGAGGAACAAGAAGGATGGGACCTCACAACCTAAAGCTGCAATTGGGACAATTAAACCCCAATGTGCAAATGGACCAAAACTGATAAAAATGTAAAATCTCATGATCAGGGAGCCGTTTTGTGTGGCCATTCCCAATCCACCCTGGGTGCTGCCTTGGTCAGGCTCCTGTGATGCCCAGGGTGGGTCCTGGAAGCCTTTTAATAAATCTCTGCTTTATTCTCCAGCTCTGTTCAGCCTCTGTTTCAGGTCAGCCTCCCTAAGGCATCAGTTTCTGGCAACCAAGATGGGACAGTAAAGCATCTGAAAAACCCCTCTTGGACCAGAGGAACACCCAGCTCCTGCTGGCACTCCAAGAAGGGGGCAGCCCCAGCTGTGGCCCAGGAGGAGTCAGAGCCCAAGAACCCAGAGATCCGTAGAGCTGACAGAAGCGCGTGAATGACTGTGTACAAATGTTTTCTGTTTAGCCCCTAAGCTAACACCAGCACTCAGCACTCCAGCTCTGTCCAGCCTCTGTTTCAGGGCAGCCTTCCCAAGGCATCACAGAGCAGAGATTGGAGACTCTGAGGGTGCTGTGGCACAGTGAGTTATCCGTGTGGGCGCTGGGAAGGGATTGGATGCACGTACTGTCCACAGAGAATTCCTGCAGGCGGTAGCTGCTCCCCAGCCACAGCCCCGTGGTGTTGGAGCTCCTGTCCTGGAAAGTCCTTTCAACCACAGCCCTGTTGATGTTGGGCTCGGGCTGGAAGAAGCACTGGCAGTCGACCACTATGGATCCAGGCCTGTGGGCAGAAGGACAGAGATAAATTGGAGATAAATAGGACAGGCAGGAAGCTCCGTGTGGGGAGGAGTTTCCTGAAGGGTTCCCTGCAGTTCTGAAGGTTGAGTGGTTTAAATGTGTGGTGGAATCATGGTGTGGAAGGGGCTGGTTGGGGCTTTTCCTTTGGACAGGGATAGGAATTAAAATTTTACCTCTTCTCTGGACAAATTTAGCTTGTATTGCATGAATGCAAGGAAAGAGCAGCACTTTTAGGTTTTTTAAAGCTTTGGCCGTGTAGGAGGGTCCCTTGTCCAAGCCTCATTCCATCCTGAGCAGGACACCACAGCTCACTTTTAAAATCTAGTGGAGTTCAGGTTGAGAGGAGTGCAGAGGTCACAGGATCACCAGTTCCCAGTAAAAGGATGGAATCTGTAATTCCTGGGATGTTCAGAGACCTGAGGATGCCTTACAGAAACCCTGACTGAGAAACCCTAGTCCAAAAAAAAATTCAAACTGACAAATTCTGGGAAGCCTGGAAATGCCTCCTTAGGGCACCAGTTTCCAAAGGGAGAATGGAAGGGATGAATTCCACAGGGGCCAGTGGTGCTCAGCCATGGGGGAGCAGTGCCAGGGTGTAGCAATCTTTAAATAAAATCAGATTTTGTCCCAGACCTCAGCCTGGTGATCCTGCAGGTCAGGAACTGGTCCCGCAGGTCGCTCTGACGGTACAGGTGATTCATCTGAAATTAAAATGTCACATTGAATATTGATGAGTTTGGGCACTGTGGTGGACGCTTTAGGGCAGCAGGAGGGACCTGAGCTCTGGAGAAACAGCAGGGTTACTTTTTGCTGGTTGGATTTCGTGGGGGTTGGGTTTTACTTTGGAATTGGCACCTGCTGGTGGTGGGGTCTGACTTCCAGCCTGGCAAACATTCTGGCCTTACCCGAGCAGGATGCCAGTGTGGGAGAGCAGTGTCCTGAGTGGCATCCCAACCTCACAGAGCCACGGCTCAAAGGGAGCAAAACCCACCCAGTCAGGGCCTTATCAGGCTGATAAATTGGATTGGTGCTGAAGAGCAAATGTTGGATTCTAGGAGTGAATCGTGGATGTGCTGACCAGGGATTGGCTTTGGATGCACTTCTGGAGGTAGGAGTGGAATGCTGAGGGTGTGATCATTTAACAGATCAGCTCTGGCATTTTGCAGTCCATGTCTTTAGTTGGAGAGAATTTTATAAGACCACAAGGAATCATCAAATGGTTTGGGTTGGAAAGGATCTTAAAGATCCTCCAGTCCCAGTGCCCTGCCATGGTCAGGGATGGCATCCACCAGGTACAACGTAAAACCAAAACTGAAGCAAAAGCCAATCTTATCTTCCAGATTCTACAGAATCAACCAAACATTGATTTTTTTTTTTTTTTTTTTTTTTTTTTTTTTTTTTTTTTTTGATTCAGACATAAATCTTTGGCATTTGCTTCAAAAACTGACCAGCCAGATATATTCTCAAACACCTCCTTACCTTGTTGGTGATGCTTTCTACTGCTGCTTTGTATTCTGGAGACTGGGAGTCAGGGTTGGTGAGGTTTTCATTGACTATTCTAAAGCTCAGTCTGTAGCCCAGTTTGGCTGCAGTTGAGAGAGGCTTTTTGGTGGCAGCTGTGTCTGCGAGGGTGAAACCTGAATAAAAAGGGTAGAGTGAATTGATTTTTACATCTGTTCATATTATAAAGGCCATATAGATAGATCCCTGCTTGGATCATACACTGTGACAGTGAAATTCGCCAGGAATTTGTCTGATTTAAGAAATGGAAATGCTGCCAGCATGGCAATATCCTGTAGGATTGGTTCTGTCATTGTGTCAAACTTAAAAAAAACAAACAAACAGCAAACCAAAGGGTTGATCAGTGCTCAGGCCCCAGTGATGAGGAATGATCTCCAGGAGATCCCAAAATCCTTCTTATCCCCATGGATGCTTACCATTGACGTACAGGCTGCTCCTGTCCAGGCTGTAGTGGCCCAGTTGGGTGACATTGTTTGTCATGGTGCTCAGCTCCTGGTAGAGCCTTTCTCTGTCAAACCTGGGCAGGCTGGCATTGTCCTTGTAGCTGCACACAGCATCCACTTTTGTTTCATCCCCGTGCCTTCCAGACCTGGGGAAAAATGTCAGGCGTGTTCTTTGGGACACTGCTCTGCTGGCAGAACTTCCTGTGGGGTTTTCAGCACAGACACCAAACCCTCAGTGCCAGTGGGCTCCTGCAGCCTTCATCAGGCTCTCCAGAACTGGGGTGATGACATTTAGATACCAAAAGGATTTTATCAGCTAAAAAAAAAAAAAAATCCTGGCTGGACAGGGGGATGTCACTGGCTGCTGTTTTCAAAGCCACGGATTGAAGGTGTGTGAGAGTGGGTAAAAAAATGGTTCATTGCAATTTCAGGAGTGTTTGAGGTGTTTTATATTTAGGTATTTTAGTATTTCAGACACTTTTTAGTATTCTTTCAGATATTTTTAGTGTCTGCAGGGAGGGCTCAGAGCTGGGATCAGGCTCTGCTCTGGGGTGCTGAGGAACAGGACAAGAGGAACAAGGCAGGAACTGATGCCCAGGAAGTTCATGAGCATGAGGAAGAGCTTCTTCCTAGTGCAGTGACCAGGCACTGGAACAGATTGTCCAGAAAATTTGTGGAATCTCCTCCCTGGAGATATTCCAGAGCCATCTGGACACAATCCATGTGCTCTCTAGGATGACCCTCCTGGAGCAGGGAGGTGAGACCAGGTGACCCACTGAGGTCCCTTCAAACCTGACCCATCCTGTGATTCTGGAATTCCAAATCTTACCTAAATCTCATGGCTTTGCATCCCGTGTAGGCAGAGCTTATGCTGCTCCTCTTGAAAAGAGGGTCAAGCTGTCAAAAAAGAGGACAATTGAGAGCTGGGAATCGCATCCTGAGTTTAAAGCAGGTGGATTTAGGTCACCACCAAGACCCAAAAGGGGCACAAGCAAAGCCAGACTCACATAGTGGTTCATAACTTTCACTGTGGAAAGGAATCTGCGGGAATTTGGGGCATCCAGATCTGCGGTGTAGCGGAGGTTGGTCAAGGTGAAGTTCAGTGTGAAATTCCTGGATATTGCTTTTGGTGCAGCTGTGGTGCTCCGGGCTGCAATCAAAGGAGAGAAGGATTAGGAATTTCCTAAAAAAAAAAAAAAAAAAAAAAAAAAAAAAAAAAAAAAAAAAAAAAAAAAAAAAAAAAAAAAAAAAAAGCTGTTTTCTCTTTCAAAACATTCCTAATCCCAGCACACCTCGAGGCTACTCTGAATAATCTCTTCCCCTCTGATTTTCTCAGGGCATTGCTCCTTTGAGAGCTTCCCCTGAAACGAAGGTGGCAAAATGAATTTGGCAAAATACTTACGGGATCTCTCAAGGGGTTCGTTGTAACCTGGAAAGGAAATGCAAGAGAAAGAGTTATTATGTAAGAGAGCATCCACTTTGGAGAGTGGAAGTGGAGAGGGGGTGATTAAAAGGATGACTTAGGAGTGAATCATCAGAACCAGGCCCCGAGGGTGTGAATGTATTAAACAAACAAAGCTCATGCAGAAGGAGGTGCTTTGGAAGAGCAGGGCTACAATGGGGAAATGTGTGTGCCAATGTTTAATTAAACGCTGGGAATCAGGTGAAATATTCACAGGCAGGTGAATGATTGAGGTCAAGACTTAAATTCAGTTCACTCTTCAATGTATAATAGAAATTAAAGCCTTCAAAAATGTCAGCGTGGAAAGATTTTAAATCTTACACTTGATCTTACACAGAGAAATTACGCAGAAAACTTCAGACCTCCTTAAGGTGACTTTTTTAACACTGAGGTGATCCCTGAGAGCTAAGGTGCTCCCAAACTGCTCCAGTGCCTGGAGGAGTGGGAAAATCAGACACTCACCATTGACATAGAGGCTCTTGTTGTCCAGGCTGTAGATTCCCAACTTGGTGATGTCACTTGTCATTCTCTTCAGCTCTTGGTAAACCTCACCTGGGTTAAACTTGGGCACCTGGGAGCCCTTGCCGTAGCTGCAGATGGTGTCCACTCCTGTGCTGTCCCTGTTCATCCCAGGCCTGAGGAATTTAATATCATGGAGCTTCTGTTAGTTGTTAAAAATATTTTGGGGGTGGGGTGGTTTTTTTTGGTTTTTTTGATGTCATTAAAAAAACCCTCCAAATAGATCTGCCCACAGTTCTCAGACAAGCTGCAGAAATCAGCGAGATATGGCCTTAAAAAGGAAAAGGTTTTGTGAGAAAAAGACCATACAAAATGAGGCTTTATTATAATGAAAGCAACTACTTGAAAAGGGAGAAGAATTATTAAAATGCCAGTCAAATGTAAGGAAACCCTGTTGCTGCAGTTCCAAGAGAATCTCTGTGGTTGTTGCTCACCTGAATCCTGTCACGTTGCAGCCAGTGAAGTGGGGGCCAATGCTGCTCTTCTGAAGCAGGGAGTCAATCTGGCAAGGAAAAGCTTTTGTGAACACGGGAGCCCCAAAATCCTGGGTGATTTCAGTGAAAAACAACAGCATTTTAGCTTACGTAGTGCTTCATTATTTTCCCCGTGGACCGGAATCTACGAGAGTTTGGTGTCTGCAGGTCTGTGGTGAACATGAGGTTGGTCGTGGTGAAATTCAGGGTGAAGTGCTCCATGATTGCTCCTGGGCTTTGTGTGGTGGTTGGATGTACTGCTGCAAGAGAGAAGAAAAATGACAATGATAAAATGAGAACAGGATCTTCATAAGATATTGCTGGTTTTGGGTTTCTTTGAGGAAAAACCCAAGTGAACGGGATCCCACCCTTCAGACATTTTGCAGTGTTACACACACTGCCAAATCAGCAGGAAAGAAAACCAATTTATGCCTTCAAGTAGCCTTAACCTGTATTTGGTTTTAAATATACTTACAGGATGGACTGTGAGGTTCATTGTAACCTGAAAGACAAATGGAAAATTATTAGGAAAATATTCCAAGAAAGTCTCAGCAGGACTAAATACAGGGGGGTTTATTACAAGATTGTGGTTACTGAATTGAAGACTTTTAACTTGGTTGACTGACAGGGTTTTGCCCTCTAAGTTTTGTTCTCTGTTTGGAGAGGTGAATTCAATCTTCTTCATTCTAATTTCAAATTAGTCTGTGTCAACACTGAAGTTTGCACTCGATCTCAGAGGTCTTCTCCAACCATAATGGTTCCATGATTCCAACACAGAATCCCAGAATGGTTTGAGACCGAAAGGACCATAAAGACCATCCTGTTCACCTCTCTGCCCTGGACAGGGACAACTTTAACTAGACCAGGATGCCCAGACCATCCTGTTCCACCTCTCTGCCCTGGACAGGGACAGCTTTAACTAGACCAGGATGCCCAGAGCTCCATCCCACATGGCCTTAAACACCTCCAGGGACAGGGAATCCACAATTTCATTGAGAAAGGAAGTGCCTTGAGGAGGTCTCATTACCATTGACGTAGAGGCTGTGGCTGTTGAGGCTGAAGTGTCCCAGCTTGGTGATGCCGTCGGTCATTTTGCTCAGCTCACGGTAAACGGTTGTTCTGTTGAATTTGGGATCTGAAGGCTCATCCCTACAGCTGCACACGGCATCTACTCCTGTGTCATCCCTGTTCTTTGTGGACCTAGGAGATGAGGCATTGGTTTAATTGTTATTGAGAAATCTATTTTAACTTTTAGTCAGAGAGAGGCATCAGAAAAACCCCTCAGACATTGCTACCGCATAAGAAAATACCCAGAAATGAGTTAAATGCTGAGAAATGGGAATTTTAAGGAGCAGGGAATGGGGACTTTTCCTGGACTTGGCTCTTACCTGAATGCTATTACTTTGCAGCCGATGTAAGCTGGGCCAATGCTGCTCCTTTGGAGTAAAGGATCAACCTGGAAACGGAATAACAACATGGAAGTAAGCAAAATGTCCCCGTGAAGGTAAGAGATGAGAGACACTGAGAGAGCTGTGCCCCAGCAGGGCACTGTTTGTGACACTTACATAGTGGTACAAGACTTTTTCTGTTGACTTGAATCTCCTGGAACTGGGTTTCTGCAGATCTGCAGTGAAATGGAGGTTGGTTATGGTGAAGTTCAGGGTGAAGTTCTTTACTGCTGGTGCCAGAGGTTGGGTGCTTTGATCAGCAGCTGTAATGGGAAAGGAAAATTATTGCTTGAAAATCCCATTTTCTGTTCAACATCCCAAGAGGAAGCACTCTTGGTAAAATTCCCAGATATTCCAGGTGGCTTCAAGGCTGTATAAGCTGTGGTTCCCTAACAGGCTCACAAATTCTCTTAACACTGTTTTATAGACCAGCAGTGCTCTTGCTTGACTAATCCAACTTGCTGTTTTGGCTGTTGCAAATTAGCAAAATCTTCCCACCCCTCAATTTCTCTTTATCAGTACTTACATAGTACAGGCTGCAATTCATGATGACCTGTGGGGAGAAGAGAAGGGGCAGGATTTGAGGAAGTGCATTACAGTTGGGAAGGTTTGGCACACATTAGAGTACAGAACATGTCTGAGAGCTCTTGTGTACACATTTCCTAGGAAAGATTGATTTGGTGACTGTCCAGGCATAAGTGCACATTACCTTGTGGGCAAATGCCTTTTTTAGCAGTGCACAGAATTCTCCCTTTCCTAGGGGTGTTTAGAGGGAATTTACAGATTCCCTAAATCCAGTTTAGAATCACAGAACGGTTTGAAGTGGAAGGGAACTTAAAGATTATCAAGTTCCAACCACACTGCTGTGGCCAAAGCAGCATTTAACTTCTACATGGAAAATTTATGCATGATTTTGTCAAGTGGTGATAGGTTCTAGTGCTGTTCCTTGACCTTGAGCGATCAATCCCTATATTTTCAGAGATGCTCATAAACAAAATACTTCAAATTACTGTAACAGAGAAAGTAAACTTGAAAAAGGTTCACTTTACTATATTAAAAAAATACATAGAAGAAGGTAAAAATATAAATGTATGTAGACTGTATGAGAAGGCATTCTAACCCCAGCAAAAAGAATGAGAGACACAATAGAGTGAAAGAACAAAAAAAACTAAAAAGAAAAAGAATGACTTAGAAACTGAATAAGACAAGATGTGAAATAATTTAAGTATAAAATAGAAAGTATGTGAAAATTAAAGAGAAAAAAAAAAATTGTCACCGTTGACGTAGAGGCTGTCCTTGTCCAGGCTGTAGGGGCCCAGCTGGGTGATGCCTCTGGTCTTGTTGCTGACTTGGTGGTACAGCCCCACCCTGTCCAAAGGCGCAGCCGAGGGCTCCTTGCTGTAGGTGCACACGGCGTCCACCCGGGTCTGGTCCCTGTGACTGCCTGGCCTGCAAAACACAGCCACCTCCTTCAGAACCCTCCTCTGCACATTCTCCCCTCAAGGCTGGGTCTGGGTGCTTTCATAGCCATTTTTAAGTTAAAGTGCTAGGTCTGCGTTTACAAAATTTGATTCTCTTTTTGGTGGCAGATATACAGCTCTTCATCTTCACTAATGATCTGGGACTGAGGATAGTGCCTGGAAGGCCGTTAAAAATATTCTTGGGTTTACTGTATAATCTTAGCCCACACCAAGCCAAGATGAGGGTATGGGCTTAGAGTGGGGCCTCTAAGAGGCAGTGGGATCTGGGAGAACATCCTGGAGGAGGACGGCATTAGCGGGTAGGGCCAGACTCCATAAGGAGGAGTCCATGACTGTTCTCTTGCCCAGGCCTGGACATGTTCTGTGGGCGTGGTCCTTGCACAGGGACCCTGGGTAGCAAGCCATACCTGAAGTCTGTTGTTTCACATCCATGGAAATCGGGGCCAATGCTGGTTTCCTTCAGCAGGCGGTCGAGCTACCAAGAGAAAAGGTTTCCCAGTTAGGGCACAGCCACCTCACTGTACATTCTACATGTTTAGAGAGCCCAGGGAGGACAAGACAATTTCCCAGTGCTGGTTGACTTACCATGGTGTTCATAACCCTTCGAGTAGCTCTGAACTTGGCTGAGTCAGGATTCTCCAGGTCAGAAGAGTAGGGGAGGTTGGTGATGGTGAAGTTGACGGTGAAAGGCTCCAGGGGAGCAGGTGTTGTTGGATGGGTGGGAGCTGAAATAAGAACAGAAGGGGATTTACAAATTGGAAAACCTTGATTATTACAGTTCTGGATGGATGAGAACAGAGATCTCCTGCTCCCCCTCCTCTCCATGGCAAAGGCTGGGAGGCTCCCCATGTGCCTGGGATTTCATGCCCCAGCCCACACCCTCCAGAGTCCTAAAGAGTATTCCAGTGAGGCCCTTGCTGTTTTGTGATCCCATCCCTGTCCTGCAAGGTACTCACTGGTCAGCAGTGGCTGCTCGTTGTATCCTGGGAAAAGAGAGAGACAGAGGGTCAGGAGCTGGAGCTGGGCAGGGGCAGCACTGGGGGAGGGCTGCCATGGGAGAGCAGAGGAGGCCGAGGGAGGAGCAGCAGTCACCGTTGACGTAGAGGCTGTCCTTGTCCAGGCTGTAGGGGCCCAGCTGGGTGATGCCTCTGGTCTTGTTGCTGACTTGGTGGTACAGCCCCACCCTGTCCAAAGGCGCAGCCGAGGGCTCCTTGCTGTAGGTGCACACGGCGTCCACCCGGGTCTGGTCCCTGTGACTGCCTGGCCTGCAAAACACAGCCACCTCCTTCAGAACCCTCTTCTGCAAATTTTCTACTCAGGGCTTGGTGCTTGAGCTGCCATGGCTGCCACTGCATGGAAATGATAGCTTTGCCTTGCCAAAAATATATCCACATGTTTTCTGGACACTTCTGTCCACCTTCAGTTATTCCATAGGCCTGTTCATGAGGAAGAGGCCTACAAGGACATGAGTGTTTTTTGGGTTGGGCCATCATCATCTCTAGATCCTTGTGCAGGAAGTGATGGGGATCTCTAAGAGAGATGTTTCAAGGAGAAATTTGTGGAGCAGAAGGGCATTAATGAGGAGAACCTCTCCATAACAGAGGAGAATATGTATGCTACTGATGGCCTGATGTAAGTGCAGGTATTGCAAAGAGACTCTGGGGTGCAGCCCATACCTGAAATCTGTTGCTTCACATCCTTGGAAAACAGGTCCAATGCTGCTTTCCTTCAGCAGGCGGTCCAGCTGCAAAGGGAAAAGGTTTCTCAGGGCACAGCCACCTCGCTGCACCCTCTACATGTTCTTGCCCAGGAAGGGCAAGACAATTTCCCAGTGCTGGTTGACTTACCATGGTGTTCATGACCCTTCGAGTAGCTCTGAACTTGGCTGAGTCAGGATTCTCCAGGTCAGAAGAGTAGGGGAGGTTGGTGATGGTGAAGTTGACAGTGAAATGCTCCAGGGGAGCAGGTGTCGTTGGATGGATGGGAGCTGGAAGAAGAACAGATGGGGAATTACAAATTGGAAAATCTTGATTATTACAGTTCTGGCTGGATGAGAACAGAGATCTCGTGCTCCCTTTCCTCTCCATGGCAAAGGCTGGGAGGCTCCCCATGTGCCTGGGATTTCATGCCTCAGCCCACACCCTCCAGATTCCTAAAGGCATTTCCATATTCCAGTGAGGCCCTTGCTGTTTTGTGATCCCATCCCTCTCCTGCAAGGTACTCACTGGTCAGCAGTGGCTGCTCGTTGTATCCTGGGAAAAGAGAGAGACAGAGGGTCAGGAGCTGGAGCTGGGCAGGGGCAGCACTGGGGGAAGGCTGCCATGGGAGAGCAGAGGAGGCCGAGGGAGGAGCGGCGGTCACCGTTGACGTAGAGGCTGTCCTTGTCCAGGCTGTAGGGGCCCAGCTGGGTGATGCCTCTGGTCTTGTTGCTGACTTGGTGGTACAGCCCCACCCTGTCCAAAGGCGCAGCCGAGGGCTCCTTGCTGTAGGTGCACACGGCGTCCACCCGGGTCTGGTCCCTGTGACTGCCTGGCCTGCAAAACACAGCCACCTCCTTCAGAACCCTCCTCTGCACATTCTCCCTTCAAAGCTGGGTCTTGGTGCTTTCATAGCCATTTTTAAGTTGAAATGCTAGGTCTGCCTTCCTTAAACTTGACTCTGTTTTTGGTGGCCAGGTATACTGCTCGTCATCTTCACTAATGCTCTAGGACTGAGGATGGTGCCTGGAAGGCCATTAAAAATATTCTTGGGTTTACTGTATAATCTTAGCCCACACCAAGCCAAGATGAGGGTATGGGCTTAGAGTGGGGCCTCTAAGAGGCAGTGGGATCAGGGAGAACATCCTGGAGGAGGACAGAATTATTGAGAAGGGCCTGACTCCATAAGGAGGAGAACATGACTGTTCTCTGGCCCAGGCCTGGACATGTTCTGTGGGCGTGGTCCTTGCACAGGGATCCTGGGTAGCAAGCCATACCTGAAGTCTGTTGTTTCACATCCATGGAAATCGGGGCCTATGCTGGTTTTCTGCAGCAGGCGGTCGAGCTGCCAAAGCAAGAGGTCCCAGAGTTATGCCATGGCCAGCTCTCAGCAGTGCTTCCCCGCTGATGAGGGCAGGGAGGGAAAGCATATGGCTCAGTGCTGGTGCACTCACCATCATGTTCATAACCCTTCGTGTGGCTCTGAACTTGGCCGAGTCAGGATTCTCCAGGTCAGAAGTGTAGGGGAGGTTGGTGATGGTGAAGTTGACAGTGAAAGCCTCCAGGGTGGCAGCTGTGGTTGTTGGTGGATGGGTGGGAGCTGGAAGAAGCAAAGATGGGAAATGACAAGGGGCAAAGATTTGGTTGTTACAGATCTGGCGGGAGCAGTGCAGAGGTTTCCTTCTGCCCCTTTTTTCCATGGGAATGGCTAGGCCGCTCCCAGTATCCCAAGGCTCTTGTTCCCCTTCTCCCAACCTCGACTGGACTAAAGCAAACCAATCTGAAGCATTTGCTGTCATGTGATTCCATCCCTCTCCTGCAAGGTACTCACTGGTCAGCAGTGGCTGTTCGTTGTATCCTGGGAAAAGAGAGAGACAGAGGGTCAGGAGCTGGAGCTGGGCAGGGGCAGCACTGGGGGAGGGCTGCCATGGGAGAGCAGAGGAGGCCGAGGGAGGAGCGGCGGTCACCGTTGACGTAGAGGCTGTCCTTGTCCAGGCTGTAGGGGCCCAGCTGGGTGATGCCTCTGGTCTTGTTGCTGACTTGGTGGTACAGCCCCACCCTGTCCAAAGGCGCAGCCGAGGGCTCCTTGCTGTAGGTGCACACAGCGTCCACCCGGGTCTGGTCCCTGTGACTGCCTGGCCTGCAAAACACAGCCACCTCCTTCAGAACCCTCCTCTGGACATTCTCCCTTCAAGATTGTATTTGGGGGTTTTATGGCCCATCCAGGGAGGACGTGAGAGTCAACCATGGCAACAATATGAGCTTTTGAGGGAGGAGGCCTGGAAAAGGAAGGATGCTCTAAACAAGGAGGGAATTAATGTGGGGATCCCAGCCCATAAACAGGGCACCAACAGACACAAGGTTTAAGACATCTGACCAAGGGTCCTGCTGGGGCAGTTGATAATGACCCATACCTGAAGTCTGTTGTCTCACATCCTTGGAAAACAGGGCCAATGCTGCTTTCCTTCAGCAGGCGGTCCAGCTGCAAAGGGAAGAGGTTTCCCAGTTTAGGCCATGAGCAACTGTCTGCATTCCATCCGAGTTGAAAAGTAGAGGGAGGACAAGACAATTTCCCAGTGCTGGTTGACTTACCATGGTGTTCATAACCCTTCGAGTAGATCTGAACTTGGCTGAGTCAGGATTCTCCAGGTCAGAAGTGTAGGGGAGGTTGGTGATGGTGAAGTTGACGGTGAAAGCCTCCAGGGTGGCAGCTGTGGTTGTTGGTGGACGGGTGGGAGCTGGAAGAAGCAAAGATGGGAAATGACAAGGGCAAAGACTTGGTTGTTACAGCTCTAGCTGGAAAAGTAGAGAGGACGCTGGGCAGCCCTGCTTTCCATGGAAAAGGCTGGAACGTTCTGCATGTTCCCAGGACTTCCAACCCGAACCCATGGCCTACTCTGTTGTAAAAAGACCCAATGGGGGCACTTGCTGTTTTGTGATCCCATCCCTTTCCTGCAAGGTACTCACTGGTCAGCAGTGGCTGCTCGTTGTATCCTGGGAAAAGAGAGAGACAGAGGGTCAGGGGCTGGAGCTGGAGCTGGGCAGGGGCAGCACTGGGGGAAGGCTGCCATGGGAGAGCAGAGGAGGCTGAGGGAGGAGCGGCGGTCACCGTTGACGTAGAGGCTGTCCTTGTCCAGGCTGTAGGGGCCCAGCTGGGTGATGCCTCTGGTCTTGTTGCTGACTTGGTGGTACAGCCCCACCCTGTCCAAAGGCGCAGCCGAGGGCTCCTTGCTGTAGGTGCACACGGCGTCCACCCGGGTCTGGTCCCTGTGACTGCCTGGCCTGCAAAACACAGCCACCTCCTTCAGAACCCTCCTCTGCACATTCTCCCTTCAAAGCTGGGTCTGGGTGCTTTCATAGCCATTTTTAAGTTGAAATGCTAGATATGCTATATAAAATATTTGTGCCTTTGGTGGCCAGATACTTTTCTTCATCTTCACTAATGCTCTGGGAATGAGGATAGTGCCTGGAAGGCCATTAAAAATATTCTTGAGTTTACTGTATAATCTTAGCCCAACCAAGTCAAGATGAGGGTATGGGCTTAGAGTGGGATCTCTAAGAGTCAGTGGGATCTGGGAGAACATCCTGGAGCAGGACGGCATTAGCGGGTAGGGCCAGACTCCGTAAGGAGGAGAACATGACTGTTCTCTGGCCCAGGCCTGGACATGTTCTGTGGGCGTGGTCTTTGCACAGGGACCCTGGGGAGTAAGCCATACCTGAAGTCTGTTGTTTCACATCCATGGAAATCAGGGCCAATGCTGGTTTTCTGCAGCAGGCGGTCGAGCTGCCCAAGCAAGAGGTCCCAGAGTTATGCCATGGCCAGCTCTCAGCAGTGCTTCCCTGCTGCTGAAGGCAGGGAGGGAAAGCATATGGCTCAGTGCTGGTGCACTCACCATCATGTTCATAACCCTTCGTGTGACTCTGAACTTGGCCGAGTCAGGATTCTCCAGGTCAGAAGTGTAGGGGAGGTTGGTGATGGTGAAGTTGACAGTGAAAGCCTCCAGGGTGGCAGCTGTGGTTGTTGGTGGACGGGTGGGAGCTGGAAGAAGCACAGATGGGGAGTGACAAGGGCAAAGACTTGGTTGTTACAGCTCTGGCGGGAGCAGTGCAGAGGTTTCCTTCTGCTCCTTTTTTCCATGGGAATGGCTAGGCCGCTCCCAGTATCCCAAGGCTCTTGTTCCCCTTCTCCCAACCTCGACTGGACTAAAGCAAACCAATCTGAAGCATTTGCTGTCATGTGATTCCATCCCTCTCCTGCAAGGTACTCACTGGTCAGCAGTGGCTGCTCGTTGTATCCTGGGAAAAGAGAGAGACAGAGGGTCAGGAGCTGGAGCTGGGCAGGGGCAGCACTGGGGGAAGGCTGCCATGGGAGAGCAGAGGAGGCTGAGGGAGGAGCGGCGGTCACCGTTGACGTAGAGGCTGTCCTGGTCCAGGCTGTAGGGGCCCAGCTGGGTGATGCCTCTGGTCTTGTTGCTGACTTGGTGGTACAGCCCCACCCTGTCCAAAGGCGCAGCCGAGGGCTCCTTGCTGTAGGTGCACACGGCGTCCACCCGGGTCTGGTCCCTGTGACTGCCTGGCCTGCAAAACACAGCCACCTCCTTCAGAACCCTGCTCTGCACATTTTCTACTCAGGGCTTGATGCCTGATCTGCCATGGCCAACACTGCATGGGAACAGAAGCTCATCATTTTCTCAAAAATATATCCACATGTTTTCTGGACACTTCTGTCCACCTTCACTTAAACCATTGGCCTATTCATGAGGAAGAGGCCTGAAAGAACATTAGTGTCTCTGAGGGGTTGAGCCTTCACCACCTCTAGATCCGTGTGCAGGCAGTGATGGGGATCTCTAAGAGAGCTGTTTCAGGGAGACATTTGTGGAGCAGAAGGGCGTTAATGAGAAGAACCTCTCCATAACAGAGGAGAATATGTGAGTTACTGATAGCCTGATGTAAGTGCAGGTATTGCAAAGAGACTGTGGAGTGCAGCCCATACCTGAAACCTGTTGTTTCACATCCATGGAAAACAGGGCCAATGCTGCATTCCTTCAGCAGGCGGTCAAGCTGCCAAGGGAAGAGTTCTCACAGTTATGCCATGGCCAACTCTCAGCACTGCTTCCCCGCTAATGAAAGCAGGGAGAGAAAGCATATGGCTCAGTGCTGGTGTACTCACCATCATGTTCATAACCCTTCGTGTGGCTCTGAACCTGGCCGAGTCAGGATTCTCCAGGTCAGAAGTGTAGGGGAGGTTGGTGATGGTGAAGTTGACAGTGAAAGGCTCCAGGGTAGCAGCTGTGGTTGTTGGTGGATGGGTGGGAGCTGGAAGAAGCACAGATGGGGAGTGACAAGGGGCAAAGACTTGGTTATTAAAGCTCTAGCTGGAAAACTAGAGATGTCTCTGGGCAACCCTGCTCTCCGTGGAGAAGGCTGGAATGTTCCGTATGTCTCCAGGACTTCTAACCCCAACCAATGGCCTACTCAGTTGTAAAAAGACCCAATGGAGGCACTTGCTGTTTTGTGATCCTGTCCCTGTCCTGCAAGATACTCACTGGTCAGCAGTGGCTGCTCGTTGTATCCTGGGAAAAGAGAGAGACAGAGGGTCAGGAGCTGGAGCTGGGCAGGGCCAGCACTGGGGGAGGGCTGCCATGGGAGAGCAGAGGAGGCCGAGGGAGGAACGGCGGTCACCGTTGACGTAGAGGCTGTCCTTGTCCAGGCTGTAGGGGCCCAGCTGGGTGATGCCTCTGGTCTTGTTGCTGACTTGGTGGTACAGCCCCACCCTGTCCAAAGGCGCAGCCGAGGGCTCCTTGCTGTAGGTGCACACGGCGTCCACCCGGGTCTGGTCCCTGTGACTGCCTGGCCTGCAAAACACAGCCACCTCCTTCAGAACCCTCCTCTGGACATTCTCCCTTCAAGATTGTATTTGGGGGTTTTATGGCCCATCCAGGGAGGACGTGAGAGTCAACCATGGCAGCAATATGAGCTTTTGAGGGAAGAGGCCTGGAAAAGGGAGGATACCCTAAACAAGGAGGGAATCAATGTGGGGATCCCAGCCCATAAACAGGGCACCAACAGACTCAAGGTTTAAGACAGCCCTTGCATCTGACCAAGGGTCCTGCTGGGGCAGTTGATAATGACCCATACCTGAAGTCTGTTGTCTCACATCCTTGGAAAACAGGGCCAATGCTGCTTTCCTTCAGCAGGCGGTCCAGCTGCCAAGGGAAGAGGTTTCCCAGTTAAGCCATGAGCAACTGTCTGCATTCCATCCGAGTTGAAAAGTAGAGGGAGGACATGGCTATCTCCCAGTGTTGGTTCACTTACCATCATGTTCATAACCCTTCGAGTAGATCTGAACTTGGCTGAGTCAGGATTCTCCAGGTCAGAAGTGTAGGGGAGGTTGGTGATGGTGAAGTTGATGGTAAAAGGCTCCAGGGCGGCAGCTGTGGTTGTTGGTGGATGGGTGGGAGCTGGAAGAAGATCAGATGGGGAATTACAAATTGGAAAACCTTGGATATTACAGTTATGGCTGGATGAGACCAGAGATCTCCTGCTTCTGCTCCTCTCCATGGCAAAAGCTGGTAGGCTCCCCATGTTCCCAGGATTTCATGCCCCAGCCCACACCCTCCAGAGTCCTAAAGGGCATTCCAGTGAGCCATTTGCTGTCTTGTGATCCCATCCCTCTCCTGCAAGGTACTCACTGGTCAGCACTGGCTGCTCGTTGTATCCTGGGAAAAGAGAGAGACAGAGGGTCAGGAGCTGGAGCTGGGCAGGGGCAGCACTGGGGGAGGGCTGCCTTGGGAGAGCAGAGGAGGCTGAGGGAGGAGTGGCGGTCACCATTGACGTAGAGGCTGTCCTTGTCCAGGCTGTAGGGGCCCAGCTGGGTGATGCCTCTGGTCTTGTTGCTGACTTGGTGGTACAGCCCCACCCTGTCCAAAGGCGCAGCCGAGGGCTCCTTGCTGTAGGTGCACACGGCGTCCACCCGGGTCTGGTCCCTGTGACTGCCTGGCCTGCAAAACACAGCCACCTCCTTCAGAACCCTCCTCTGCTTACAATCTCCTTTCAAAGGTAGGTCTAGGGTCTTTCATAGCCATTTCTAAGTTGAAATGCTAGGTCTGTCTTCCCTAAACTTGACTCTGTTTTTTGGCGGCCAGGTATACAGCTCTTCATCTTCACTAATGCTTTGGGACTGAGGATAGTGCCTGGAAGGCCATTAAAAATATTCTTGGGTTTACTATATAATCTTAGCCCACACCAAGCCAAGATGAGGGTATGGGCTTAGAGTGCGGCCTCTAAGAGCAGTGGAATCAGGGAGAACATCATGGGGAAGGATAGAATTATTGAGAAGGGCCAGACTCCATAAGGAGGAGTCCATGACTGTTCTCTGGCCCAGGCCTGGACATGTTCTGTGGGCGTGGTCCTTTCCCAGGGACCCTGGGTAGCAAGCCATACCTCAAGTCTGTTGTTTCACATCCATGGAAATCAGGGCCAATGCTGGTTTTCTTCAGCAGGCGGTCAAGCTGCCAAGACAAGAGGTCCCAGAGTTATGCCATGGCCAGCTCTCAGCAGTGCTTCCCCACTGATGAGGGCTGGGAGGGAAAGCATATGGCTCAGTGCTGGTGCACTCACCATCGTGTTCATAACCCTTCGTGTGGCTCTGAACTTGGCTGAGTCAGGATTCTCCAGGTCAGAAGTGTAGGGGAGGTTGGTGATGGTGAAGTTGACAGTGAAAGGCTCCAGGGCGGCAGCTGTGGTTGTTGGTGGATGGGTGGGAGCTGGAAGAAGCACAGATGGGGAGTGACAAGGGGAAAAGTCTTGGTTGTTAAAGCACTGGCTGGGGGAGTGCAGAAGGTTCCTTCTGCCCCTTTTCTCCATGTGGATGGCTAGGCAGCTCCCAGTATCCCCAGGCTCTCATTCCCCTGCGCCCAGTGCCAACTGGCCTAAAGAAGACCCATGGGAAGCATTTGCTGTCATGTGATTCCATCCCTCTCCTGCAAGGTACTCACTGGTCAGCACTGGCTGCTCGTTGTATCCTGGGAAAAGAGAGAGACAGAGGGTCAGGAGCTGGAGCTGGGCAGGGGCAGCACTGGGGGAGGGCTGCCTTGGGAGAGCAGAGGAGGCTGAGGGAGGAGTGGCGGTCACCATTGACGTAGAGGCTGTCCTTGTCCAGGCTGTAGGGGCCCAGCTGGGTGATGCCTCTGGTCTTGTTGCTGACTTGGTGGTACAGCCCCACCCTGTCCAAAGGCGCAGCCGAGGGCTCCTTGCTGTAGGTGCACACGGCGTCCACCCGGGTCTGGTCCCTGTGACTGCCTGGCCTGCAAAACACAGCCACCTCCTTCAGAACCCTGCTCTGCACATTTTCTACTCAGGGATTGATGCGTGGACTAGCATAGCTGCCACTGCATGGAAATCAAAGCTTTGTCTTCCCAAAAATATATACACATGTTTTCTGGACATTTCTGTCCACCTTCACTTATGCCATGGGCCTGTTCATGAGGAAGAGGCCTGAAAGAACATCAGTGTCTGTGAGTGGTTGAGCCATCACCACCTGTAGATCCTTGTGCAGGAAGTGATGGGGATTTCTAAGAGAGATGTTTCAAGGAGAAATTTGTGGAGCAGAAGGGCCTTAATGAGAAGAACATCACCATAACAGAAGAGTATATGTGAGCTACTGATGGCCTGATGTAAGTGCAGGTATTGCAAAGAGACTCTGGGGTGCAGCCCATACCTGAAATCTGTTGCTTCACATCCTTGGAAAACAGGGCCAATGCTGCTTTCCTTCAGCATGCGGTCAAGCTGCCAAGGGAGAAGGTTTCTCATTTAGGGCACGACCCCCTTGCTGCAGACTCTACATGTGTAGAGAGCCCAGGGAGGGCAAGACAATTTCCCAGTGCCGGTTGACACTCACCATGGTGTTCATAACCCTTCGAGTAGCTCTGAACTTGGCTGAGTCAGGATTCTCCAGGTCAGAAGTGTAGGGGAGGTTGGTGATGGTGAAGTTGACAGTGAAAGGCTCCAGGGGAGCAGCTGTGGTTGTTGGTGGATGGGTGGGAGCTGGAAGAAGCACAGATGGGGAGTGACAAGGGGCAAAGTCTTGGTTGTTACAGCTCTGGCTGGAGGAGTGCAGAGGTCTCCTTCTGCCCCTTTTTTCCATGAGAATGGCTAGGCAGCTGCCATTATTCCCAGGCTCTCATTCCCCTGCCCTCAACCTTGACCGGCCTATGGAAGACCAGTGAGAAGCATTTGATGTTTTGTGATCCCATCCCTCTCCTACAAGGTACTCACTGGTCAGCAGTGGCTGCTCGTTGTATCCTGGGAAAAGAGAGAGACAGAGGGTCAGGAGCTGGAGCTGGAGCTGGGCAGGGGCAGCACTGGGGGAGGGCTGCCATGGGAGAGCAGAGGAGGCCGAGGGAGGAGCGGCGGTCACCGTTGACGTAGAGGCTGTCCTTGTCCAGGCTGTAGGGGCCCAGCTGGGTGATGCCTCTGGTCTTGTTGCTGACTTGGTGGTACAGCCCCACCCTGTCCAAAGGCGCAGCCGAGGGCTCCTTGCTGTAGGTGCACACGGCGTCCACCCGGGTCTGGTCCCTGTGACTGCCTGGCCTGCAAAACACAGCCACCTCCTTCAGAACTCTGCTCTGCACATTCTTCCTTCAAAACTGGGTCTAGGTGCTTTCATAGCCATTTTTAAGTTGAAATGCTAGGTCTGTCTTCCTTAAACAACTTGACTCTGTTTTTGGTGGCCAGGTATACTGCTCGTCATCTTCACTAATGCTCTATGACTGAGGATGGTGCCTGGAAGGCCATTAAAAATATTCTTGGGTTTACTGTATAATCTTAGCCCACACCAAGCCAAGATGAGGGTATGGGCTTAGAGTGGGGCCTCTAAGAGCAGTGGGATCAGGGAGAACATCCTGGAGGAGGACAGAATTATTGAGAAGGGCCAGACTCCATAAGGAGGAGTCCATGACTGTTCTCTGGCCCAGGCCTGGACATGTTCCGTGGGCGTGGTCCGTGCACAGGGACCCTGGGTAGCAAGCCATACCTGAAGTCTGTTGTTTCACATCCATGGAAATCGGGGCCAATGCTGGTTTTCTGCAGCAGGCGGTCGAGCTGCCAAAGCAAGAGGTCCCAGAGTTATGCCATGGCCAGCTCTCAGCAGTGCTTCCCTGCTGATGAGGGCAGGGAGGGAAAGCATATGGCTCAGTGCTGGTGCACTCACCATCATGTTCATAACCCTTCGTGTGGCTCTGAACTTGGCCGACTCAGGATTCTCCAGGTCAGAAGTGTAGGGGAGGTTGGTGATGGTGAAGTTGACGGTGAAAGCCTCCAGGGTGGCAGCTGTGGTTGTTGGTGGATGGGTGGGAGCTGGAAGAAGCACAAATGGGGAGTGACAAGGGGCAAAGACTTGGTTGTTACAGCTCTGGCTGGAGGAGTAGAGAGGTCTCTGGGCAGCCCTTCCCTGGGGAAGTCTGGAACGTTCCCCATGTCCCCAGGACATCCACACCCAACCTGTGGCCTACTCTGTCATAAAAAGGCCCCACCCAGTATGGGACTTGCTGTCTTGTGATCCCATCCTGCTCCTGCAAGGTACTCACTGGTCAGCAGTGGCTGCTCGTTGTATCCTGGGAAAAGAGAGAGACAGAGGGTCAGGAGCTGGAGCTGGGCAGGGGCAGCACTGGGGGAGGGCTGCCATGGGAGAGCAGAGGAGGCCGAGGGAGGAGCGGCGGTCACCGTTGACGTAGAGGCTGTCCTTGTCCAGGCTGTAGGGGCCCAGCTGGGTGATGCCTCTGGTCTTGTTGCTGACTTGGTGGTACAGCCCCACCCTGTCCAAAGGCGCAGCCAAGGGCTCCTTGCTGTAGGTGCACACGGCGTCCACCCGGGTCTGGTCCCTGTGACTGCCTGGCCTGCAAAACACAGCCACCTCCTTCAGAACCCTCCTCTGCACATTCTCCCTTCAAGATTGTATTTGAGGGTTTTATGGCCCATCCAAGGGAGGACTTGAGAGTCAACCATGGCAACAATATGAGCTTTTGAGGGAAGAGGACCGGAAGTGAGAGCATACTCTAAACAAGGAGGGAATCAATTTGGGGATCCGAGCCCATAAACAGGGCACCAACAGACACAAGGTTTAAGACATCTGACCAAGGGTCCTTCTGGGGCAGTTGATCATGACCCATACCTGAAGTTTGTTGTCTCACATCCTTGGAAAACAGGGCCAATGCTGCTTTCCTTCAGCAGGCGGTCGAGCTGCCAAGGGAAATGTTTCCCAGTTAAGCCATGAGCAACTGTCTGCATTCCATCCAAGTTGAAAAGTAGAGGTAGGACATGGCTATCTCCAAGTGTTGGTTCACTTACCATCATGTTCATAACCCTTCGAGTAGATCTGAACTTGGCTGAGTCAGGATTCTCCAGGTCAGAATTGTAGGGGAGGTTGGTGATGGTGAAGTTGACAGTGAAAGGCTCCAGGGTGGCAGCTGTGGTTGTTGGTGGACGGGTAGGAGCTGGAAGAAGATCAGATGGGAAGTGACAAGGGGAAAAGTCTTGGTTTTTACAGCACTGGCTGGGGGAGTGCAGAAGGTTCCTTCTGCCCCTTTTCTCCATGTGGATGGCTAGGCAGCTCCCAGTATCCCCAGGCTCTCATTCCCCTGCCCCTAGTGCCAACAGGCCTAAAGAAGACCCGTGAGAAGCATTTGCTGTCTTGTGATCCCATCCCTCTCCTGCAAGGTACTCACTGGTCAGCAGTGGCTGCTCGTTGTATCCTGGGAAAAGAGAGAGACAGAGGGTCAGGAGCTGGAGCTGGGCAGGGGCAGCACTGGGGGAGGGCTGCCATGGGAGAGCAGAGGAGGCCGAGGGAGGAGCAGTGGTCACCGTTGATGTAGAGGCTGTCCTTGTCCAGGCTGTAGGGGCCCAGCTGGGTGATGCCTCTGGTCTTGTTGCTGACTTGGTGGTACAGCCCCACCCTGTCCAAAGGCGCAGCCGAGGGCTCCTTGCTGTAGGTGCACACGGCGTCCACCCGGGTCTGGTCCCTGTGACTGCCTGGCCTGCAAAACACAGCCACCTCCTTCAGAACTCTGCTCTGCACATTCTCCCTTCAAGATGGTATTTGGGGGTTTTATGGCCCATCCAGGGAGGACTTGAGAGTCAACCATGGCAACAATATGAGCTTTTGAGGGAAGAGGACCGGAAGTGAGAGCATACTCTAAACAAGGAGGGAATCAATGTGGGGATCCCAGCCCATAAACTGGGCACCAACAGATACAAGGTTTAAGACAGCACTTGCATCTGACCAAGGGTCCTGCTGGGGCAGTTGATCATGACCCCTACCTGAAGTCTGTTGTCTCACATCCTTGGAAAACAGGGCCAATGCTGCTTTCCTTCAGCAGGCGGTCCAGCTGCCAAGGGAAGAGGTTTCCCAGTTAAGCCATGAGCAGCTCTTTGCACTCTATCCAAATTGATGAATACAGTGAAGACATGGGTAGCTCCCAGTGCTGGTTGACTTACGAGAGTGTTCATGACCCTTCGAGTAGCTCTGAACTTGGCTGAGTCAGGATTCTCCAGGTCAGAAGTGTAGGGGAGGTTGGTGATGGTGAAGTTGACGGTAAAAGGCTCCAGGGTGGCAGCTGTGGTTGTTGGTGGATGCGTGGGAGCTGGAAGAAGATCAGATGGGGAATTACAAATTGGAAAACCTTGGATATTACAGTTATGGCTGGATGAGACCAGAGATCTCCTGCTTCTGCTCCTCTCCATGACAAAAGCTGGGAGGCTCCCCATGTTTCCAGGATTTCATGCCCCAGCCCACACCCTCCAGAGTCCTAAAGGGTATTCCAGTGAGGCGCTTGCTGTTTTGTGATCCCATCCCTCTCCTGCAAGGTACTCACTGGTCAGCAGTGGCTGCTCGTTGTATCCTGGGAAAAGAGAGAGACAGAGGGTCAGGAGCTGGAGCTGGGCAGGGGCAGCACTGGGGGAGGGCTGCCATGGGAGAGCAGAGGAGGCCGAGGGAGGAGCGGCGGTCACCGTTGACGTAGAGGCTGTCCTTGTCCAGGCTGTAGGGGCCCAGCTGGGTGATGCCTCTGGTCTTGTTGCTGACTTGGTGGTACAGCCCCACCCTGTCCAAAGGCGCAGCCGAGGGCTCCTTGCTGTAGGTGCACACGGCGTCCACCCGGGTCTGGTCCCTGTGACTGCCTGGCCTGCAAAACACAGCCACCTCCTTCAGGACCCTGCTCTGCACATTCTTTATGCAGGGGTGTGTTGGGGCTGCCATCACCATCCACCATCATTTTTGAGTTACAATGCATGCTCTTCCTTCCAAATATATCTCGGTTTGGTTTTTGTTTCCTACTCTTCTCTTTCACTAATGCCCAAGGGCCATTCATGAACAATTAATCAAGGCCACACTGAGAGTCTTCTCAAGTTAGACCATTGTTAGCACCTTGGGATGAGATTACAGGTAGTGAGGAGAAGGTGTAAGCATGGCTGTAATCAGAGAGGTCTTTGGGCAGGAGGGCATTAATTAGAAGGTGCTGCCTCCATGAAAAAGGGCAAAATGTGTGTGACAGATCCTTTTATTAGTGTGGGCCTTGCAAGGGGACACTGGGTTCCAACACGTACCTGAAGTCTGTTGTCTCGCATCCTTGGAAAACAGGGCCAATGCTGCTTTCCTTCAGCAGGCGGTCGAGCTGCAAAGGGAAGAGTTTTCCAGTTAAGCCATGAGCAGCTCTCTGCACTCCATCCAAATTGATGAGTACAGTGAAGACATGGGTAGCTCCCAGTGCTGGTTGACTTACCAGGGTGCTCATAACCCTTTGTGTGGCTCTGAACTTGGCTGAGTCAGGATTCTCCAGGTCAGAAGTGTAGGGGAGGTTGGTGATGGTGAAGTTGACAGTGAAAGGCTCCAGGGTGGCAGCTGTGGTTGTTGGTGGATGGGTGGGAGCTGGAAGAAGCACAGATGGGGAGTGTCAAGGGGCAAAGTCTTGGTTTTTACAGCTCTGGAAAGTTAGAGAGGTGTCTGGGCAGCCCTGCTCTCCATGGGGTAGGCTGGAACCTTCTCCATATCCCCAGGACCTCCAAACCCAGCCCGTGGCCTACTCTGTTGTAAAAAGACCCAAAGGAGGCACTTGCTGTTTTGTGATCCCATCCCGCTCCTGCAAGGTACTCACTGGTCAGCAGTGGCTGCTCGTTGTATCCTGGGAAAAGAGAGAGACAGAGGGTCAGGAGCTGGAGCTGGGCAGGGGCAGCACTGGGGGAGGGCTGCCATGGGAGAGCAGAGGAGGCCGAGGGAGGAGCGGCGGTCACCGTTGACGTAGAGGCTGTCCTTGTCCAGGCTGTAGGGGCCCAGCTGGGTGATGCCTCTGGTCTTGTTGCTGACTTGGTGGTACAGCCCCACCCTGTCCAAAGGCGCAGCCGAGGGCTCCTTGCTGTAGGTGCACACGGCGTCCACCCGGGTCTGGTCCCTGTGACTGCCTGGCCTGCAAAACACAGCCACCTCCTTCAGGACCCTGCTCTGCACATTCTTTATGCAGGGGTGTGTTGGGGCTGCCATCACCATCCACCATCATTTTTGAGTTACAATGCATGCTCTTCCTTCCAAATATATCTCGGTTTGGTTTTTGTTTCCTACTCTTCTCTTTCACTAATGCCCAAGGGCCATTCATGAACAATTAATCAAGGCCACACTGAGAGTCTTCTCAAGTTAGACCATTGTTAGCACCTTGGGATGAGATTACAGGTAGTGAGGAGAAGGTGTAAGCATGGCTGTAATCAGAGAGGTCTTTGGGCAGGAGGGCATTAATTAGAAGGTGCTGCCTCCATGAAAAAGGGCAAAATGTGTGTGACAGATCCTTTTATTAGTGTGGGCCTTGCAAGGGGACACTGGGTTCCAACACGTACCTGAAGTCTGTTGTCTCGCATCCTTGGAAAACAGGGCCAATGCTGCTTTCCTTCAGCAGGCGGTCGAGCTGCAAAGGGAAGAGTTTTCCAGTTAAGCCATGAGCAGCTCTCTGCACTCCATCCAAATTGATGAGTACAGTGAAGACATGGGTAGCTCCCAGTGCTGGTTGACTTACCAGGGTGCTCATAACCCTTTGTGTGGCTCTGAACTTGGCTGAGTCAGGATTCTCCAGGTCAGAAGTGTAGGGGAGGTTGGTGATGGTGAAGTTGACAGTGAAAGGCTCCAGGGTGGCAGCTGTGGTTGTTGGTGGATGGGTGGGAGCTGGAAGAAGCACAGATGGGGAGTGTCAAGGGGCAAAGTCTTGGTTTTTACAGCTCTGGAAAGTTAGAGAGGTGTCTGGGCAGCCCTGCTCTCCATGGGGTAGGCTGGAACCTTCTCCATATCCCCAGGACCTCCAAACCCAGCCCGTGGCCTACTCTGTTGTAAAAAGACCCAAAGGAGGCACTTGCTGTTTTGTGATCCCATCCCGCTCCTGCAAGGTACTCACTGGTCAGCAGTGGCTGCTCGTTGTATCCTGGGAAAAGAGAGAGACAGAGGGTCAGGAGCTGGAGCTGGGCAGGGGCAGCACTGGGGGAGGGCTGCCATGGGAGAGCAGAGGAGGCCGAGGGAGGAGCGGCGGTCACCGTTGACGTAGAGGCTGTCCTTGTCCAGGCTGTAGGGGCCCAGCTGGGTGATGCCTCTGGTCTTGTTGCTGACTTGGTGGTACAGCCCCACCCTGTCCAAAGGCGCAGCCGAGGGCTCCTTGCTGTAGGTGCACACGGCGTCCACCCGGGTCTGGTCCCTGTGACTGCCTGGCCTGCAAAACACAGCCACCTCCTTCAGGACCCTGCTCTGCACATTCTTTATGCAGGGGTGTGTTGGGGCTGCCATCACCATCCACCATCATTTTTGAGTTACAATGCATGCTCTTCCTTCCAAATATATCTCGGTTTGGTTTTTGTTTCCTACTCTTCTCTTTCACTAATGCCCAAGGGCCATTCATGAACAATTAATCAAGGCCACACTGAGAGTCTTCTCAAGTTAGACCATTGTTAGCACCTTGGGATGAGATTACAGGTAGTGAGGAGAAGGTGTAAGCATGGCTGTAATCAGAGAGGTCTTTGGGCAGGAGGGCATTAATTAGAAGGTGCTGCCTCCATGAAAAAGGGCAAAATGTGTGTGACAGATCCTTTTATTAGTGTGGGCCTTGCAAGGGGACACTGGGTTCCAACACGTACCTGAAGTCTGTTGTCTCGCATCCTTGGAAAACAGGGCCAATGCTGCTTTCCTTCAGCAGGCGGTCGAGCTGCAAAGGGAAGAGTTTTCCAGTTAAGCCATGAGCAGCTCTCTGCACTCCATCCAAATTGATGAGTACAGTGAAGACATGGGTAGCTCCCAGTGCTGGTTGACTTACCAGGGTGCTCATAACCCTTTGTGTGGCTCTGAACTTGGCTGAGTCAGGATTCTCCAGGTCAGAAGTGTAGGGGAGGTTGGTGATGGTGAAGTTGACAGTGAAAGGCTCCAGGGTGGCAGCTGTGGTTGTTGGTGGATGGGTGGGAGCTGGAAGAAGCACAGATGGGGAGTGTCAAGGGGCAAAGTCTTGGTTTTTACAGCTCTGGAAAGTTAGAGAGGTGTCTGGGCAGCCCTGCTCTCCATGGGGTAGGCTGGAACCTTCTCCATATCCCCAGGACCTCCAAACCCAGCCCGTGGCCTACTCTGTTGTAAAAAGACCCAAAGGAGGCACTTGCTGTTTTGTGATCCCATCCCGCTCCTGCAAGGTACTCACTGGTCAGCAGTGGCTGCTCGTTGTATCCTGGGAAAAGAGAGAGACAGAGGGTCAGGAGCTGGAGCTGGGCAGGGGCAGCACTGGGGGAGGGCTGCCATAGGAGAGCAGAGGAGGCTGAGGGAGGAGCGGCGGTCACCGTTGACGTAGAGGCTGTCCTTGTCCAGGCTGTAGGGGCCCAGCTGGGTGATGCCTCTGGTCTTGTTGCTGACTTGGTGGTACAGCCCCACCCTGTCCAAAGGCGCAGCCGAGGGCTCCTTGCTGTAGGTGCACACGGCGTCCACCCGGGTCTGGTCCCTGTGACTGCCTGGCCTGCAAAACACAGCCACCTCCTTCAGAACCGTCCTCTGCACATAATCTCATCATAGCTGGACTCTGGGGTTGTTGTGGCCATTCCTGTGAGGAAATTAAACCCCTGCCCTCCAAAAGTGTCTTGTTGCTGGTAGCCCTACCACTCCACCTGCACTAACACGGTGGGAGTGTTCAGGAGGGAAGAAGGCCTGGAAGAACTTGAGAGTCATCTTGGGGCTGTTGTTTCACTTCCTTGAGATAAGAGGACAGGCACTGAGGGTTGGCTCTAAGGCAGGGCATATTAAGAGCAAAGTGCTGGGACAGGGGGGCTAAGGAACCACATTCTTAATCCTCAAGAGAGGCACCAAGAGTGAATGACCTACACAGACCACTTCTCAAAGCAAGTGCCCTTCAAAATGCCACTTTGGTATGACCCATACCTGAAGCCTGTTGTCTTGCATCCTTGGAAAGCAGGACCAATGCTGCTTTCCTTCAGCAGGCGGTCGAGCTGCAAAGGGAAGAGGTTTCCCAGTAAAACCATGGCAATTTCACTGCCCTTGCTCTAAGTATACAGAGCTCAGGGAGGGCAAGACAATTTCCCACTGTAGGTCGACTTACGAGAGTGTTCATGACCCTTCGAGTAGCTCTGAACTTGGCTGAGTCAGGATTCTCCAGGTCAGAAGTGTAGGGGAGGTTGGTGATGGTGAAGTTGACAGTGAAAGGCACCAGGGTGGCAGCTGTGGTTGTTGGTGGATGGGTGGGAGCTGGAAGAAGCACAGATGGGGAGTGACAAGGGGCAAAGTCTTGGTTGTTACAGCTCTGGAAAGGTAGGGAGGTGTCTGGGCAGCCCTGCTCTCCATGGGGTAGGCTGGAACCTTCTCCATATCCCCAGGACGTCCAAACCCAACCTGCGGCCTACTCTGTTGTAAAAAGACCCAAAGGAGGCACTTCCTCTGTTGTGATCCCATCCCTCTCCTGCAAGGTACTCACTGGTCAGCACTGGCTGCTCGTTGTATCCTGGGAAAAGAGAGAGACAGAGGGTCAGGAGCTGGAGCTGGGCAGGGGCAGCACTGGGGGAGGGCTGCCATGGGAGAGCAGAGGAGGCTGAGGGAGGAGTGGCGGTCACCGTTGACGTAGAGGCTGTCCTTGTCCAGGCTGTAGGGGCCCAGCTGGGTGATGCCTCTGGTCTTGTTGCTGACTTGGTGGTACAGCCCCACCCTGTCCAAAGGCACAGCCGAGGGCTCCTTGCTGTAGGTGCACACGGCATCCACCCGGGTCTGGTCCCTGTGACTGCCTGGCCTGCAAAACACAGCCACCTCCTTCACAACCCTGCTCTGCACATTCTTTATGCAGGGGTGTGTTGGGGCTGCCATCACCATCCACCATCATTTTTGAATTACAATGCATGCTCTTCCTTCCAAATATATCTCGGTTTGGTTTTTGTTTCCTACACTTCTCTTTCACTAATGCCCAAGGGCCATTCATGAACAACTAATCAAGGCCACACCGAGAGTCTTCTCAAGTTAGACCATTGTTAGCACCTTGGGATGAGATTACAGGTAGTGAGGAGAAGGTGTAAGCATGGCTGTAATCAGAGAGGTCTTTGGGCAGGAGGGCATTAATGAGAAGGTGCTGCCTCCATGAAAAAGGGCAAAATGTGTGTGACAGATCCTTTTATTAGTGTGGGCCTTGCAAGGGGACACTGGGTTCCAACACGTACCTGAAGTCTGTTGTCTCGCATCCTTGGAAAACAGGGCCAATGCTGCTTTCCTTCAGCAGGCGGTCCAGCTGCAAGGGGAAGAGTTTTCCAGTTAAGCCATGAGCAGCTCTCTGCACTCCATCCAAATTGATGAGTACCGTGAAGACATGGGTAGCTCCCAGTGCTGGTTGACTTACCAGGGTGCTCATAACCCTTTGTGTGGCTCTGAACTTGGCTGAGTCTGGATTCTCCAGGTCAGAAGTGTAGGGGAGGTTGGTGATGGTGAAGTTGACAGTGAAAGGCTCCAGGGTGGCAGCTGTGGTTGTTGGTGGATGGGTGGGAGCTGGAAGAAGCACAGATGGGGAGTGTCAAGGGGCAAAGTCTTGGTTTTTACAGCTCTGGAAAGTTAGAGAGGTGTCTGGGCAGCCCTGCTCTCCATGGGGTAGGCTGGAACCTTCTCCATATCCCCAGGACCTCCAAACCCAGCCCGTGGCCTACTCTGTTGTAAAAAGACCCAAAGGAGGCACTTGCTGTTTTGTGATCCCATCCCTCTCCTGCAAGGTACTCACTGGTCAGCAGTGGCTGCTCGTTGTATCCTGGGAAAAGAGAGAGACAGAGGGTCAGGGGCTGGAGCTGGGCAGGGCCAGCACTGGGGGAGGGCTGCCATGGGAGAGCAGAGGAGGCCGAGGGAGGAGTGGCGGTCACCGTTGACATAGAGGCTGTCCTTGTCCAGGCTGTAGGGGCCCAGCTGGGTGATGCCTCTGGTCTTGTTGCTGACTTGGTGGTACAGCCCCACCCTGTCCAAAGGCGCAGCCGAGGGCTCCTTGCTGTAGGTGCACACGGCGTCCACCCGGGTCTGGTCCCTGTGACTGCCTGGCCTGCAAAACACAGCCACCTCCTTCAGAACCGTCCTCTGCACATAATCTCATCATAGCTGGACTCTGGGGTTGTTGTGGCCATTCCTGTGAGGAAATTCAACCCCTGCCCTCCAAAAGTGTCTTGTTGCTGGTAGCCCTACCACTCCACCTGCACTAACACGGTGGGACTGTTCAGGAGGGAAGAAGGCCTGGAAGAACTCGAGAGTCATCTTGGGGCTGTTGTTTCACTTCCTTGAGATAAGAGGACAGGCACGGAGGGTTGGCTCTAAGGCAGGGCATATTAAGAGCAAAGTGCTGGGACAGCAGGGCTAGGGAACCTCATTCTGAATCCTCAAGAGAGGCACCAAGAGTGAATGACCTACACAGACCACTTCTCAAAGCAAGTGCCCTTCAAAATGCCACTTTGGTATGACCCATACCTAAAGCCTGTTGTCTTGCATCCTTGGAAAGCGGGGCCAATGCTGCTTTCCTTCAGCAGGCGGTCGAGCTGCAAAGAGGACAGGTTTCACAGTTAAGTCATGGCCAGCTCCCTGCACAACCTCCAAGTTGTGTGAGCACGGCAATGTCCCAGTGCTCCTCGACTCACCAGAGTGTTCATAACCCTTTGTGTAGCTTTGAACTTGGCCGAGTCAGGATTCTCCAGGTCAGAAGTGTAGGGGAGGTTGGTGATGGTGAAGTTGACGGTGAAAGGCTCCAGGGCGGCAGCTGTGGTTGTTGGTGGATGGGTGGGAGCTGGAAGAAGCACAGAAGGTAAAGACAAGTGGCAAAGATTTGGTTGTTACAGCTCTGGCTGAAGGAGTGCAGAGGTATCCTGCTGCCCCTTTTTTCCATGAGGATGTCTAGACCGCTGCCATTATTCCCAGGCTCTCAATCCCCTGCCCCCAACCTTGACTGGCCTAAAGAAGACCAGTGAGACACTTGCTGTCTTGTGATCCCATCCCGCTCCTGCAAGGTACTCACTGGTCAGCAGTGGCTGCTCGTTGTATCCTGGGAAAAGAGAGAGACAGAGGGTCAGGAGCTGGAGCTGGGCAGGGGCAGCACTGGGGGAGGGCTGCCATGGGAGAGCAGAGGAGGCCGAGGGAGGAGCGGCGGTCACCGTTGACGTAGAGGCTGTCCTTGTCCAGGCTGTAGGGGCCCAGCTGGGTGATGCCTCTGGTCTTGTTGCTGACTTGGTGGTACAGCCCCACCCTGTCCAAAGGCGCAGCCGAGGGCTCCTTGCTGTAGGTGCACACGGCGTCCACCCGGGTCTGGTCCCTGTGACTGCCTGGCCTGCAAAACACAGCCACCTCCTTCAGAACCCTGCTCTGCCTGTTTGTGTCTCAAGGCTGGGCTTGGAACTGCCATGGACATTTCAGAGCTGAAATGCAAGCTTTGCCTTCCCAAAATTTAAGTGTGTGTTTTTACTGTCTGGACACTCTTCTCCAGCTTCAAGTCAAGTCAAGACATGTTGATGAAAGACAAGGCTTGGAAGGACTTTTGACTTATACTGCCATGGGGCCTACACCACCCGAAGAAGAGAGTCCAGCAAGTGAGGGGGAGATATAAGAGAGAGGTTCAATAGGAAAAAGACCCTGGGAAGGACAGGGAATGCTCCTGCTCCATAAATAAGGATATGTCCATGTCTGGTCCTCTTATGTAAGCAAGGGCACTGCAGAGGCACACTGGAAGGCCACAACATACCTGAAATCTGTTGCTTCACATCCTTGGAAAACAGGGCCAATGCTGCTTTCCTCCAGCAGGCGGTCCAGCTGCAAAGGGAAAAGGTTTCCCAGTAAAACCATGGCAATTTCACTGCCCGTGCTCTAAGTATACAGAGCTAAGGGAGGGCAAGACAATTTCCCACTGTAGGTCGACTTACCAGAGTGTTCATGACCCTTCGAGTAGCTCTGAACTTGGCCGAGTCAGGATTCTCCAGGTCAGAAGTGTAGGGGAGGTTGGTGATGGTGAAGTTGACAGTGAAAGGCTCCAGGGCGGCAGCTGTGGTTGTTGGTGGATGGGTGGGAGCTGGAAGAAGCACAAATGAGGAATGACAGGGGGCAAAGTCTTGGTTGTTACAGCTCTGGCTGGAGGAGTGCAGGGATCTCCTGACAGTGTGAATTCCCATGGGAAAGGATGCCTGGCTTCACAGATCCCCAGGATCTCACGCCCTAAAGATAACCCCAGTGAGGCACTTGCTGTTTTGTGATCCCATCCCTCTCCTGCAAGGTACTCACTGGTCAGCAGTGGCTGTTCGTTGTATCCTGGGAAAAGAGAGAGACAGAGGGTCAGGAGCTGGAGCTGGGCAGGGGCAGCACTGGGGGAGGGCTGCCATGGGAGAGCAGAGGAGGCTGAGGGAGGAGCGGCGGTCACCGTTGACGTAGAGGCTGTCCTTGTCCAGGCTGTAGGGGCCCAGCTGGGTGATGCCTCTGGTCTTGTTGCTGACTTGGTGGTACAGCCCCACCCTGTCCAAAGGCGCAGCCGAGGGCTCCTTGCTGTAGGTGCACACGGCGTCCACCCGGGTCTGGTCCCTGTGACTGCCCGGCCTGCAAAACACAGCCACCTCCTTCAGAACCCTGCTCTGCACATAATCTCATCACAGCTGGACTCTGGGGTTGTTGTGGCCATTCCTGTGAGGAAATTCAACCCCTGCCCTCCAAAAGTGTCTTGTTGCTGGTAGCCCTACCACTCCACCTGCACTAACACGGTGGGACTGTTCAGGAGGGAAGAAGGCCTGGAAGAACTCGAGAGTCATCTTGGGGCTGTTGTTTCACTTCCTTGAGATAAGAGGACAGGCACGGAGGGTTGGCTCTAAGGCAGGGCATATTAAGAGCAAAGTGCTGGGACAGCAGGGCTAGGGAACCTCATTCTGAATCCTCAAGAGAGGCACCAAGAGTGAATTACCTACACAGACCACTTCTCAAAGCAAGTGCCCTTCAAAATGCCACTTTGGTATGACCCATACCTAAAGCCTGTTGTCTTGCATCCTTGGAAAGCGGGGCCAATGCTGCTTTCCTTCAGCAGGCGGTCGAGCTGCAAAGAGGACAGGTTTCACAGTTAAGTCATGGCCAGCTCCCTGCACAACCTCCAAGTTGTGTGAGCACGGCAATGTCCCAGTGCTCCTCGACTCACCAGAGTGTTCATAACTCTTTGTGTAGCTTTGAACTTGGCCGAGTCAGGATTCTCCAGGTCAGAAGAGTAGGCGAGGTTGGTGATGGTGAAGTTGACGGTGAAAGGCTCCAGGGCGGCAGCTGTGGTTGTTGGTGGATGGGTGGGAGCTGGAAGAAGCACAGAAGGTAAATACAAGTGGCAAAGATTTGGTTGTTACAGCTCTGGCTGAAGGAGTGCAGAGGTATCCTGCTGCCCCTTTTTTCCATGAGGATGTCTAGACCGCTGCCATTATTCCCAGGCTCTCATTCCCCTGCCCCCAACCTTAACTGGCCTAAGGAAAACCAGTGAGACACTTGCTGTCTTGTGATCTCACCCCAATCCTGCAAGGTACTCACTGGTCAGCAGTGGCTGCTCGTTGTATCCTGAGAAAAGAGAGAGACAGAGGGTCAGGAGCTGGAGCTGGGCAGGGGCAGCACTGGGGGAGGGCTGTCATGGGAGAGCAGAGGAGGCCGAGGGAGGAGCGGTGGTCACCGTTGACGTAGAGGCTGTCCTTGTCCAGGCTGTAGGGGCCCAGCTGGGTGATGCCTCTGGTCTTGTTGCTGACTTGGTGGTACAGCCCCACCCTGTCCAAAGGCGCAGCCGAGGGCTCCTTGCTGTAGGTGCACACGGCGTCCACCCGGGTCTGGTCCCTGTGACTGCCTGGCCTGCAAAACACAGCCACCTCCTTCAGAACCCTCCTCTGCCCATAATCTCATCATAGCTGGACTCTGGGGTTGTTGTGGCCATTCCTGTGAGGAAATTCAACCCCTGCCCGCCAAAAGTGTCTTGTTGCTGGTAGCCCTACCACTCCACCTGCACTAACACTGTGGGACTGTTCGGAGGGAAGAAGGCCTGGCAGAACTCGAGAGTCATCTTGGGGCTGTTGTGTCACTTCCTTGAGATAAGAGGACAGGTACTAAGGGTTGGCTCTAAGGCAGGGCATATTAAGAGCAAAGTGCTGGGACAGCAGGGCTAGGGAACCTCATTCTGAATCCTCAAGAGAGGCACCAAGAGTGAATGACCTACACAGACCACTTCTCAAAGCAACTGCCCTTCAAAATGCCACTTTGGTATGACCCATACCTAAAGCCTGTTGTCTTGCATCCTTGGAAAGCGGGGCCAATGCTGTTTTCCTTCAGCAGGCGGTCGAGCTGCAAAGAGGACAGGTTTCACAGTTAAGTCATGGCCAGCTCCCTGCACAACCTCCAAGTTGTGTGAGCACGGCAATGTCCCAGTGCTCCTCGACTCACCAGAGTGTTCATAACTCTTTGTGTAGCTTTGAACTTGGCCGAGTCAGGATTCTCCAGGTCAGAAGTGTAGGGGAGGTTGGTGATGGTGAAGTTGACGGTGAAAGGCTCCAGGGCGGCAGCTGTGGTTGTTGGTGGATGGGTGGGAGCTGGAAGAAGCACAGAAGGTAAAGACAAGTGGCAAAGATTTGGTTGTTACAGCTCTGGCTGAAGGAGTGCAGAGGTATCCTGCTGCCCCTTTTTTCCATGAGGATGTCTAGACCGCTGCCATTATTCCCAGGCTCTCATTCCCCTGCCCCCAACCTTAACTGGCCTAAGGAAGACCAGTGAGACACTTGCTGTCTTGTGATCTCACCCCAATCCTGCAGGGTACTCACTGGTCAGCAGTGGCTGCTCGTTGTATCCTGGGAAAAGAGAGAGACAGAGGGTCAGGAGCTGGAGCTGGGCAGGGGCAGCACTGGGGGAGGGCTGCCATGGGAGAGCTGAGGAGGCCGAGGGAGGAGCGGCGGTCACCGTTGACGTAGAGGCTGTCCTTGTCCATCCTGTAGGGGCCCAGCTGGGTGATGCCTCTGGTCTTGTTGCTGACTTGGTGGTACAGCCCCACCCTGTCCAAAGGCGCAGCCGAGGGCTCCTTGCTGTAGGTGCACACGGCATCCACCCGGGTCTGGTCCCTGTGACTGCCTGGCCTGCAAAACACAGCCACCTCCTTCAGAACCCTCCTCTGCTTATAATCTCATCACAGCTGGACTCTGGGGTTGTTGTGGCCATTCCTGTGAGGAAATTCAACCCCTGCCCTCCAAAAGTGTCTTGTTGCTGGTAGCCCTACCACTCCACCTGCACTAACACGGTGGGACTGTTCAGGAGGGAAGAAGGCCTGGAAGAACTCGAGAGTCATCTTGGGGCTGTTGTGTCACTTCCTTGAGATAAGAGGACAGGTACTAAGGGTTGGCTCTAAGGCAGGGCATATTAAGAGCAAAGTGCTGGGACAGCAGGGCTAGGGAACCTCATTCTGAATCCTCAAGAGAGGCACCAAGAGTGAATTACCTACACAGACCACTTCTCAAAGCAAGTGCCCTTCAAAATGCCACTTTGGTATGACCCATACCTGAAGCCTGTTGTCTTGCATCCTTGGAAAGCGGGGCCAATGCTGCTTTCCTTCAGCAGGCGGTCGAGCTGCAAAGAGGACAGGTTTCACAGTTAAGTCATGGCCAGCTCCCTGCACAACCTCCAAGTTGTGTGAGCACAACAATGTCCCAGTGCTACTCAACTCACCAGAGTGTTCATAACCCTTTGTGTAGCTCTGAACTTGGCCGAGTCAGGATTTTCCAGGTCAGAAGAGTAGGGGAGGTTGCTGATGGTGAAGTTGATGGTGAAAGGCTCCAGGGCAGCAGCTGTGGTTGTTGGTGGATGGGTGGGAGCTGGAAGAAGCACGGATGGGGAGTGACAAGGGGCACAAACCTCAGTGTCATTGCACTGAATGGGAGACCACTGAGGTCGCCTGGCAGCCCTGCTCTCCCTGGGGAAGACTTGCAGAATCCCCACTTGTTCCCAGGCTTTCAAGACTCAGGCCACAGCCTCTTCTTCCTGAGGGAAGGCCCCAGTGAGGCCCTTGCTCCCTTCACATCCCATCCCGCTCCTGCAAGGTACTCACTGGTCAGCAGTGGCTGCTCATTGTATCCTGAGAAAAGAGAGAGACAGAGGGTCAGGAGCTGGAGCTGGGCAGGGGCAGCACTGGGGGAGGGCTGCCATGGGAGAGCTGAGGAGGCCGAGGGAGGAGCGGTGGTCACCGTTGACGTAGAGGCTGTCCTTGTCCAGGCTGTAGGGGCCCAGCTGGGTGATGCCTCTGGTCTTGTTGCTGACTTGGTGGTACAGCCCCACCCTGTCCAAAGGCGCAGCCGAGGGCTCCTTGCTGTAGGTGCACACGGCGTCCACCCGGGTCTGGTCCCTGTGACTGCCTGGCCTGCAAAACACAGCCACCTTCTTCAGAACCCTCCTCTGCACATAATCTCATCATAGCTGGACTCTGGGGTTGTTGTGGCCATTCCTGTGAGGAAATTCAACCCCTGCCCTCCAAAAGTGTCTTGTTGCTGGTAGCCCTACCACTCCACCTGCACTAACACTGTGGGACTGTTCGGAGCTAAGAAGGCCTGGAAGAACTCGAGAGTCATCTTGGGGCTGTTGTGTCACTTCCTTGAGATAAGAGGACAGGCACGGAGGGTTGGCTCTAAGGCAGGGCATATTAAGAGCAAAGTGCTGGGACAGCAGGGCTAGGGAACCTCATTCTGAATCCTCAAGAGAGGCACCAAGAGTGAATGACCTACACAGGCCACTTCTCAAAGCAAGTGCCCTTCAAAATGCCACTTTGGTATGACCCATACCTAAAGCCTGTTGTCTTGCATCCTTGGAAAGCGGGGCCAATGCTGCTTTCCTTCAGCAGGCGGTCGAGCTGCAAAGAGGACAGGTTTCACAGTTAAGTCATGGCCAGCTCCCTGCACAAACTCCAACTTCTGTGAGCACAACAATGTCCCAGTGCTCCTCAACTCACCAGAGTGTTCATAACCCTTTGTGTAGCTTTGAACTTGGCCGAGTCAGGATTCTCCAGGTCAGAAGTGTAAGGGAGGTTGGTGATGGTGAAGTTGACGGTGAAAGGCTCCAGGGCGGCAGCTGTGGTTGTTGGTGGATGGGTGGGAGCTGGAAGAAGCACAGAAGGTAAAGACAAGTGGCAAAGATTTAGTTGTTACGGCTCTGGCTGAAGGAGTGCAGAGGTATCCTGCTGCCCCTTTTTTCCATGAGGATGTCTAGACCGCTGCCATTATTCCCAGGCTCTCAATCCCCTGCCCCCAACCTTGACTGGCCTAAAGAAGACCAGTGAGACACTTGCTGTCTTGTGATCCCATCCCGCTCCTGCAAGGTACTCACTGGTCAGCAGTGGCTGCTCGTTGTATCCTGGGAAAAGAGAGAGACAGAGGGTCAGGAGCTGGAGCTGGGCAGGGGCAGCACTGGGGGAGGGCTGCCATGGGAGAGCAGAGGAGGCCGAGGGAGGAGCGGCGGTCACCGTTGACGTAGAGGCTGTCCTTGTCCAGGCTGTAGGGGCCCAGCTGGGTGATGCCTCTGGTCTTGTTGCTGACTTGGTGGTACAGCCCCACCCTGTCCAAAGGCGCAGCTGAGGGCTCCTTGCTGTAGGTGCACACGGCGTCCACCCGGGTCTGGTCCCTGTGACTGCCTGGCCTGCAAAACAGAGCCACCTCCTTCAGAACTCTCCTCTGCACATAATCTCTGCTGTACTTTGGGGCTGTTGTGGGCATTCTTGCGAGGAAATTCAACTCCTGCCCTTCAGAAGAGTCTTTGTGGTCATTAGCCACTGCTCTCAACCTGAAATAACAGTGTGGGAGTGTCCAGGAAGGAGAGGGCCTGGAAGACTTTAAAACTCATCTTGGGTCTATTCTGTCCTTTCCTTTAGATAAGAGGAGAGGCTCTGAGGTTTGGCTCTAAGGCAGGGGATATTAAGAACAAAGTGCTGCGACAGCAGACTTAAGGAACATTATCCTGTCTATGCAAGAGAGACACAAACAATGACTGTTACAAGCCCAGTCCCAAGACAAAGACACTTGCACTGGGACAACATGTTGTGACCCATACCTGAAGGCTGTTGTCACACATCCTTGGAAATCAGGGCCAATGCTGCTTTCCTTCAGCAAGTTGTCAAGCTGTAAAGGGGAGAGGTTTCACAATTAAGCCATGGCCATCTCCCTGTGCTCTCTCCATACTGATGAGAACAGGAGCAAGGCCATGGCCATGCAGTGATGGTCCACATACCAAGGTGTTCATAACCCTTTGTGTGGCTCTGAACTTGGCTGAGTCAGGATTCTCCAGGTCAGAAGTGTAGGGGAGGTTGGTGATGGTGAAGTTGATGGTGAAAGGCTCAAGGGCAGCAGCTGTGGTTGTTGGTGGATGGGTGGGAGCTGGAAGAAGCACAGAAAGTGAATGACCAGGGGGAAGAGCCTCACTGTCTGTGCTCTGAATGGACAATCCCACAGATTTCACAGGTTGCTCTCTTCCAGCCATGGGGTTGCCCATCCATGACTTTTTCTGTCCTCTGCCTCTATTCAATCATAAGGGGTTTTTTGCTTTGTCTGAATTATGAATGTTTACTTTTTCTTTTAAAATTCATAAGTTAAGATATCTTTCATTTTAATGCTAACAGATATTAGGCCTTAATATATGGCCATATAGATAATTATATATATTTTTAAATATATTCTCCATATTATACCAGTATATTGTTCCAGTGAAATACTTTAGAATCAAATATTGATAACTTTGTATTTGCAGCAGAGAAAAAAACATCTCCTTGCGTATTTTATGCCTATTAATGGAGGTTGTTAGTGCATTATGCAAAGATTAGACAGCAGAACAAAAACCTCAATGGTTACCTAATTCAGAAAAATAAAACTAAGAAAGTCATATTGAATATATTATGATAATTGTAAAAAATTGCCAAAATGAAGGAGCAATTTAAAAAAGTATTTAGAAAGGCATTCTTGAATCTTCATGGGCTTTTGCAAGAAAAGAATACAGGCATGATGGTACAGTACTGATAGGATTATTACTGAAAAACTATTTTAAACAAATTGATCATGTTTCACGAATGTTGTCGAACTTACTAGGTTTAACACCAAGGCTACTGCGAGGGATTCTTGTGGTTTCATATTCTGCTGTGCTACTGGGACCAAGAAAAGGAGGGAGAGATGTTTTTGTAATAAATGGACCAATGGTAGAGGAAAGTCGTTGGGAAGTTGTCGTTGCAAGAGAGGTGCTCGAAATCCCGGCAATGGAAGGAAAGCCTGTAGAGGTTGTAACAAGTGGAGATGTCACTGGCTGAGCTGAAAAAGCTGAAGACATAGATTCAGGATGAGATGTGGAGTGCAAAGGCAAGGTGCTGCCTTCAAGCTTTGTAGTGGTGGACACAGTGGTGGATTTAACTGAGGATGTGGCCAGACCAGAAGCCAAAGAGGCCGTCTGGAACATGGTGCTGGTGGTGGGTGTAGTTGTGGTGAGGCCTGTAGAAGTCATCTCCATTGTAGAGCTCATGGGATGAGCTGAGGTGGTGGCAGAAGTGGGGCTTGTCCCAGGAGCAGAGGACGCTGTTGGTGCAAGGACCGTGGTGGTTGCGGATGTTTCCTCTGTGGCTGTAGTGGTGACCTGCTCTGGCGTGGAAGTCTCAGTGGGGCTGGATTGCGTCGTAGTGCCAGCTGAAGTCTTTCCTTGGGAGGTTTCTTGTGCTGTGGAGGTTGTCTCAAATGGAGACGTCTCTGATCTGGTGGAAGGCGAAGTTTGGCGACGCGAAGTGGACTGTGCAGTTGAGGTGGAGAATTCCGTTGTCATGGAGGTGGGCACAGTGCTGGGCTCAGAGCTTGAGGTTGATGTCGCAGCAGCAGTAGATGTTGTCTCCAAGCGGGTGGTGATGCCTGTTGTTGTGGTGAGAGCTGGTGAACTGGTCTCCAGAGTGGAGCTGCTGGGAAGAGAAGAAGTGGTGGTGGCAGAAGTTGGGCTTGTCCCAGGAGAAGAGGACGCCGTTTGCGGAAGGACCGTGGTGGTCGCGGCTCTCATCTCTGTCACTGGCATGGGCACAAAGTCAACAGGGGATGTTCCAGCAGGGCTGGCTTGGATTGGAGTGGTGGCTGAAGGCTTTAGGCTGGAGCTTTCTACTGTTGTGGACAGGATTGTGGCGGTTGTCCCAAGTGGAGATGTCTCTGGCCGAGGTGAAGAGGATGATGATGTTGCCTCAGGCTGAGATGTGGACTGCACAGCCGAGGTCGTACCTTCCGGCCTTGTGGTGGTGGTGGACACAGTGGTGGACTCAACTGTGGATGTGGCGGAACCAGCAGCAGTAGAGGCCGTCTGGAACACGGTGCTGGTGGTGGGTGTAGTTGTGGTGAGGCCTGTGGAAGTCATCTCCATTGTAGAGCTCATGGGATGAGCTGAGGTGGTGGCAGAAGTGGGGCTTGTCCCAGGAGCAGAGGACGCTGTTGGTGCAAGGACCGTGGTGGTTGCGGATGTTTCCTCTGTGGCTGTAGTGGTGACCTGCTCTGGCGTGAAACTCTCAGTGGGGCTGGATTGCATCGCAGTGCCAGCTGAAGTCTTTCCTTGGGAGGTTTCTTGTGCTGTGGAGGTTGTCTCAAATGGAGACGTCTCTGCTCTGGTGGAAGGCGAAGTTTGGCGACGCGAAGTGGACTGTGCAGTTGAGGTGGAGAATTCCGTTGTCATGGAGGTGGGCACAGTGCTGGGCTCAGAGCTTGAGGTTGATGTCGCAGCAGCAGTAGATGTTGTCTCCAAGCGGGTGGTGATGCCTGTTGTTGTGGTGAGAGCTGGTGAACTGGTCTCCAGAGTGGAGCTGCTGGGAAGAGAAGAAGTGGTGGTGGCAGAAGTTGGGCTTGTCCCAGGAGAAGAGGACGCCGTTTGCGGAAGGACCGTGGTGGTCGCGGCTCTCATCTCTGTCACTGGCATGGGCACAAAGTCAACAGGGGATGTTCCAGCAGGGCTGGCTTGGATTGGAGTGGTGGCTGAAGGCTTTAGGCTGGAGCTTTCTACTGTTGTGGACAGGATTGTGGCGGTTGTCCCAAGTGGAGATGTCTCTGGCCGAGGTGAAGAGGATGATGATGTTGCCTCAGGCTGAGATGTGGACTGCACAGCCAAGGTCGTACCTTCGGGCCTTGTGGTGGTGGTGGACACAGTGGTGGACTCAACTGTGGATGTGGCGGGACCAGCAGCAGTAGAGGCCGTCTGGAACACGGTGCTGGTGGTGGGTGTAGTTGTGGTGAGGCCTGTGGAAGTCATCTCCATTGTAGAGCTCATGGGATGAGCTGAGGTGGTGGCAGAAGTGGGGCTTGTCCCAGGAGCAGAGGACGCTGTTGGTGCAAGGACCGTGGTGGTTGCGGATGTTTCCTCTGTGGCTGTAGTGGTGACCTGCTCTGGCGTGGAAGTCTCAGTGGGGCTGGATTGCGTCGTAGTGCCAGCTGAAGTCTTTCCTTGGGAGGTTTCTTGTGCTGTGGAGGTTGTCTCAAATGGAGACGTCTCTGCTCTGGTGGAAGGCGAAGTTTGGCGACGCGAAGTGGACTGTGCAGTTGAGGTGGAGAATTCCGTTGTCGTGGAGGTGGGCACAGTGCTGGGCTCAGAGCTTGAGGTTGATGTCGCAGCAGCAGTAGATGTTGTCTCCAAGCGGGTGGTGATGCCTGTTGTTGTGGTGAGAGCTGGTGAACTGGTCTCCAGAGTGGAGCTGCTGGGAAGAGAAGAAGTGGTGGTGGCAGAAGTTGGGCTTGTCCCAGGAGAAGAGGACGCCGTTTGCGGAAGGACCGTGGTGGTCGCGGCTCTCATCTCTGTCACTGGCATGGGCACAAAGTCAACAGGGGATGTTCCAGCAGGGCTGGCTTGGATTGGAGTGGTGGCTGAAGGCTTTAGGCTGGAGCTTTCTACTGTTGTGGACAGGATTGTGGCGGTTGTCCCAAGTGGAGATGTCTCTGGCCGAGGTGAAGAGGATGATGATGTTGCTTCAGGCTGAGATGTGGACTGCACAGCCGAGATCGTACCTTCGGGCCTTGTGGTGGTGGTGGACACAGTGGTGGACTCAACTGTGGATGTGGCGGGACCAGCAGCAGTAGAGGCCATCTGGAACACGGTGCTGGTGGTGGGTGTAGTTGTGGTGAGGCCTGTGGAAGTCATCTCCATTGTAGAGCTCATGGGATGAGCTGAGGTGGTGGCAGAAGTGGGGCTTGTCCCAGGAGCAGAGGACGCTGTTGGTGCAAGGACCGTGGTGGTTGCGGATGTTTCCTCTGTGGCTGTAGTGGTGACCTGCTCTGGCGTGGAAGTCTCAGTGGGGCTGGATTGCGTCGTAGTGCCAGCTGAAGTCTTTCCTTGGGAGGTTTCTTGTGCTGTGGAGGTTGTCTCAAATGGAGACGTCTCTGCTCTGGTGGAAGGCGAAGTTTGGCGACGCGAAGTGGACTGTGCAGTTGAGGTGGAGAATTCCGTTGTCGTGGAGGTGGGCACAGTGCTGGGCTCAGAGCTTGAGGTTGATGTCGCAGCAGCAGTAGATGTTGTCTCCAAGCGGGTGGTGATGCCTGTTGTTGTGGTGAGAGCTGGTGAACTGGTCTCCAGAGTGGAGCTGCTGGGAAGAGAAGAAGTGGTGGTGGCAGAAGTTGGGCTTGTCCCAGGAGAAGAGGACGCCGTTTGCGGAAGGACCGTGGTGGTCGCGGCTCTCATCTCTGTCACTGGCATGGGCACAAAGTCAACAGGGGATGTTCCAGCAGGGCTGGCTTGGATTGGAGTGGTGGCTGAAGGCTTTAGGCTGGAGCTTTCTACTGTTGTGGACAGGATTGTGGCGGTTGTCCCAAGTGGAGATGTCTCTGGCCGAGGTGAAGAGGATGATGATGTTGCGTCAGGCTGAGATGTGGACTGCACAGCCAAGGTCATACCTTCGGGCCTTGTGGTGGTGGTGGACACAGTGGTGGACTCAACTGTGGATGTGGCGGGACCAGCAGCAGTAGAGGCCGTCTGGAACAGGGTGCTGGTGGTGGGTGTAGTTGTGGTGAGGCCTGTGGAAGTCATCTCCATTGTAGAGCTCATGGGATGAGCTGAGGTGGTGGCAGAAGTGGGGCTTGTCCCAGGAGCAGAGGACGCTGTTGGTGCAAGGACCGTGGTGGTTGCGGATGTTTCCTCTGTGGCTGTAGTAGTGACCTGCTCTGGCGTGGAAGTCTCAGTGGGGCTGGATTGCGTCGTAGTGCCAGCTGAAGTCTTTCCTTGGGAGGTTTCTTGTGCTGTGGAGGTTGTCTCAAATGGAGACGTCTCTGCTCTGGTGGAAGGCGAAGTTTGGCGACGCGAAGTGGACTGTGCAGTTGAGGTGGAGAATTCCGTTGTCATGGAGGTGGGCACAGTGCTGGGCTCAGAGCTTGAGGTTGATGTCGCAGCAGCAGTAGATGTTGTCTCCAAGCGGGTGGTGATGCCTGTTGTTGTGGTGAGAGCTGGTGAACTGGTCTCCAGAGTGGAGCTGCTGGGAAGAGAAGAAGTGGTGGTGGCAGAAGTTGGGCTTGTCCCAGGAGAAGAGGACGCCGTTTGCGGAAGGACCGTGGTGGTCGCGGCTCTCATCTCTGTCACTGGCATGGGCACAAAGTCAACAGGGGATGTTCCAGCAGGGCTGGCTTGGATTGGAGTGGTGGCTGAAGGCTTTAGGCTGGAGCTTTCTACTGTTGTGGACAGGATTGTGGCGGTTGTCCCAAGTGGAGATGTCTCTGGCCGAGGTGAAGAGGATGATGATGTTGCCTCAGGCTGAGATGTGGACTGCACAGCCGAGGTCGTACCTTCGGGCCTTGTGGTGGTGGTGGACACAGTGGTGGACTCAACTGTGGATGTGGCGGGACCAGCAGCAGTAGAGGCCGTCTGGAACACGGTGCTGGTGGTGGGCGTAGTTGTGGTGAGGCCTGTGGAAGTCATCTCCATTGTAGAGCTCATGGGATGAGCTGAGGTGGTGGCAGAAGTGGGGCTTGTCCCAGGAGCAGAGGACGCTGTTGGTGCAAGGACCGTGGTGGTTGCGGATGTTTCCTCTGTGGCTGTAGTGGTGACCTGCTCTGGCGTGGAAGTCTCAGTGGGGCTGGATTGCGTCGTAGTGCCAGCTGAAGTCTTTCCTTGGGAGGTTTCTTGTGCTGTGGAGGTTGTCTCAAATGGAGACGTCTCTGCTCTGGTGGAAGGCGAAGTTTGGCGACGCGAAGTGGACTGTGCAGTTGAGGTGGAGAATTCCGTTGTCGTGGAGGTGGGCACAGTGCTGGGCTCAGAGCTTGAGGTTGATGTCGCAGCAGCAGTAGATGTTGTCTCCAAGCGGGTGGTGATGCCTGTTGTTGTGGTGAGAGCTGGTGAACTGGTCTCCAGAGTGGAGCTGCTGGGAAGAGAAGAAGTGGTGGTGGCAGAAGTTGGGCTTGTCCCAGGAGAAGAGGACGCCGTTTGCGGAAGGACCGTGGTGGTCGCGGCTCTCATCTCTGTCACTGGCATGGGCACAAAGTCAACAGGGGATGTTCCAGCAGGGCTGGCTTGGATTGGAGTGGTGGCTGAAGGCTTTAGGCTGGAGCTTTCTACTGTTGTGGACAGGATTGTGGCGGTTGTCCCAAGTGGAGATGTCTCTGGCCGAGGTGAAGAGGATGATGATGTTGCCTCAGGCTGAGATGTGGACTGCACAGCCGAGGTCGTACCTTCGGGCCTTGTGGTGGTGGTGGACACAGTGGTGGACTCAACTGTGGATGTGGCGGGACCAGCAGCAGTAGAGGCCGTCTGGAACACGGTGCTGGTGGTGGGCGTAGTTGTGGTGAGGCCTGTGGAAGTCATCTCCATTGTAGAGCTCATGGGATGAGCTGAGGTGGTGGCAGAAGTGGGGCTTGTCCCAGGAGCAGAGGACGCTGTTGGTGCAAGGACCGTGGTGGTTGTGGATGTTTCCTCTGTGTCTATAGTGGTGACCTGCTCTGGCGTGGAAGTCTCAGTGGGGCTGGATTGCGTCGTAGTGCCAGCTGAAGTCTTTCCTTGGGAGGTTTCTTGTGCTGTGGAGGTTGTCTCAAATGGAGACGTCTCTGCTCTGGTGGAAGGCGAAGTTTGGCGACGCGAAGTGGACTGTGCAGTTGAGGTGGAGAATTCCGTTGTCGTGGAGGTGGGCACAGTGCTGGGCTCAGAGCTTGAGGTTGATGTCGCAGCAGCAGTAGATGTTGTCTCCAAGCGGGTGGTGATGCCTGTTGTTGTGGTGAGAGCTGGTGAACTGGTCTCCAGAGTGGAGCTGCTGGGAAGAGAAGAAGTGGTGGTGGCAGAAGTTGGGCTTGTCCCAGGAGAAGAGGACGCCGTTTGCGGAAGGACCGTGGTGGTCGCGGCTCTCATCTCTGTCACTGGCATGGGCACAAAGTCAACAGGGGATGTTCCAGCAGGGCTGGCTTGGATTGGAGTGGTGGCTGAAGGCTTTAGGCTGGAGCTTTCTACTGTTGTGGACAGGATTGTGGCGGTTGTCCCAAGTGGAGATGTCTCTGGCCGAGGTGAAGAGGATGATGATGTTGCGTCAGGCTGAGATGTGGACTGCACAGCCGAGGTCGTACCTTCGGGCCTTGTGGTGGTGGTGGACACAGTGGTGGACTCAACTGTGGATGTGGCGGGACCAGCAGCAGTAGAGGCTGTCTGGAACAGGGTGCTGGTGGTGGGTGTAGTTGTGGTGAGGCCTGTGGAAGTCATCTCCATTGTAGAGCTCATGGGATGAGCTGAGGTGGTGGCAGAAGTGGGGCTTGTCCCAGGAGCAGAGGACGCTGTTGGTGCAAGGACCGTGGTGGTTGCGGATGTTTCCTCTGTGGCTGTAGTGGTGACCTGCTCTGGCGTGGAAGTCTCAGTGGGGCTGGATTGCGTCGTAGTGCCAGCTGAAGTCTTTCCTTGGGAGGTTTCTTGTGCTGTGGAGGTTGTCTCAAATGGAGACGTGTCTGCTCTGGTGGAAGGCGAAGTTTGGCGACGCGAAGTGGACTGTGCAGTTGAGGTGGAGAATTCCGTTGTCATGGAGGTGGGCACAGTGCTGGGCTCAGAGCTTGAGGTTGATGTCGCAGCAGCAGTAGATGTTGTCTCCAAGCGGGTGGTGATGCCTGTTGTTGTGGTGAGAGCTGGTGAACTGGTCTCCAGAGTGGAGCTGCTGGGAAGAGAAGAAGTGGTGGTGGCAGAAGTTGGGCTTGTCCCAGGAGAAGAGGACGCCGTTTGCGGAAGAACCGTGGTGGTCGCGGCTCTCATCTCTGTCACTGGCATGGGCACAAAGTCAACAGGGGATGTTCCAGCAGAGCTGGCTTGGATTGGAGTGGTGGCTGAAGGCTTTAGGCTGGAGCTTTCTACTGTTGTGGACAGGATTGTGGCGGTTGTCCCAAGTGGAGATGTCTCTGGCCGAGGTGAAGAGGATGATGATGTTGCCTCAGGCTGAGATGTGGACTGCACAGCCGAGGTCGTACCTTCGGGCCTTGTGGTGGTGGTGGACACAGTGGTGGACTCAACTGTGGATGTGGCGGGACCAGCAGCAGTAGAGGCCGTCTGGAACACGGTGCTGGTGGTGGGCGTAGTTGTGGTGAGGCCTGTGGAAGTCATCTCCATTGTAGAGCTCATGGGATGAGCTGAGGTGGTGGCAGAAGTGGGGCTTGTCCCAGGAGCAGAGGACGCTGTTGGTGCAAGGACCGTGGTGGTTGCGGATGTTTCCTCTGTGGCTGTAGTGGTGACCTGCTCTGGCGTGGAAGTCTCAGTGGGGCTGGATTGCGTCGTAGTGCCAGCTGAAGTCTTTCCTTGGGAGGTTTCTTGTGCTGTGGAGGTTGTCTCAAATGGAGACGTCTCTGCTCTGGTGGAAGGCGAAGTTTGGCGACGCGAAGTGGACTGTGCAGTTGAGGTGGAGAATTCCGTTGTCGTGGAGGTGGGCACAGTGCTGGGCTCAGAGCTTGAGGTTGATGTCGCAGCAGCAGTAGATGTTGTCTCCAAGCGGGTGGTGATGCCTGTTGTTGTGGTGAGAGCTGGTGAACTGGTCTCCAGAGTGGAGCTGCTGGGAAGAGAAGAAGTGGTGGTGGCAGAAGTTGGGCTTGTCCCAGGAGAAGAGGACGCCGTTTGCGGAAGGACCGTGGTGGTCGCGGCTCTCATCTCTGTCACTGGCATGGGCACAAAGTCAACAGGGGATGTTCCAGCAGGGCTGGCTTGGATTGGAGTGGTGGCTGAAGGCTTTAGGCTGGAGCTTTCTACTGTTGTGGACAGGATTGTGGCGGTTGTCCCAAGTGGAGATGTCTCTGGCCGAGGTGAAGAGGATGATGATGTTGCGTCAGGCTGAGATGTGGACTGCACAGCCGAGGTCGTACCTTCGGGCCTTGTGGTGGTGGTGGACACAGTGGTGGACTCAACTGTGGATGTGGCGGGACCAGCAGCAGTAGAGGCCGTCTGGAACAGGGTGCTGGTGGTGGGTGTAGTTGTGGTGAGGCCTGTGGAAGTCATCTCCATTGTAGAGCTCATGGGATGAGCTGAGGTGGTGGCAGAAGTGGGGCTTGTCCCAGGAGCAGAGGACGCTGTTGGTGCAAGGACCGTGGTGGTTGCGGATGTTTCCTCTGTGGCTGTAGTGGTGACCTGCTCTGGCGTGGAAGTCTCAGTGGGGCTGGATTGCGTCGTAGTGCCAGCTGAAGTCTTTCCTTGGGAGGTTTCTTGTGCTGTGGAGGTTGTCTCAAATGGAGACGTGTCTGCTCTGGTGGAAGGCGAAGTTTGGCGACGCGAAGTGGACTGTGCAGTTGAGGTGGAGAATTCCGTTGTCATGGAGGTGGGCACAGTGCTGGGCTCAGAGCTTGAGGTTGATGTCGCAGCAGCAGTAGATGTTGTCTCCAAGCGGGTGGTGATGCCTGTTGTTGTGGTGAGAGCTGGTGAACTGGTCTCCAGAGTGGAGCTGCTGGGAAGAGAAGAAGTGGTGGTGGCAGAAGTTGGGCTTGTCCCAGGAGAAGAGGACGCCGTTTGCGGAAGGACCGTGGTGGTCGCGGCTCTCATCTCTGTCACTGGCATGGGCACAAAGTCAACAGGGGATGTTCCAGCAGGGCTGGCTTGGATTGGAGTGGTGGCTGAAGGCTTTAGGCTGGAGCTTTCTACTGTTGTGGACAGGATTGTGGCGGTTGTCCCAAGTGGAGATGTCTCTGGCCGAGGTGAAGAGGATGATGATGTTGCGTCAGGCTGAGATGTGGACTGCACAGCCAAGGTCGTACCTTCGGGCCTTGTGGTGGTGGTGGACACAGTGGTGGACTCAACTGTGGATGTGGCGGGACCAGCAGCAGTAGAGGCCGTCTGGAACAGGGTGCTGGTGGTGGGCGTAGTTGTGGTGAGGCCTGTGGAAGTCATCTCCATTGTAGAGCTCATGGGATGAGCTGAGGTGGTGGCAGAAGTGGGGCTTGTCCCAGGAGCAGAGGACGCTGTTGGTGCAAGGACCGTGGTGGTTGTGGATGTTTCCTCTGTGTCTATAGTGGTGACCTGCTCTGGCGTGGAAGTCTCAGTGGGGCTGGATTGCGTCATAGTGCCAGCTGAAGTCTTTCCTTGGGAGGTTTCTTGTGCTGTGGAGGTTGTCTCAAATGGAGACGTCTCTGCTCTGGTGGAAGGCGAAGTTTGGCGACGCGAAGTGGACTGTGCAGTTGAGGTGGAGAATTCCGTTGTCGTGGAGGTGGGCACAGTGCTGGGCTCAGAGCTTGAGGTTGATGTCGCAGCAGCAGTAGATGTTGTCTCCAAGCGGGTGGTGATGCCTGTTGTTGTGGTGAGAGCTGGTGAACTGGTCTCCAGAGTGGAGCTGCTGGGAAGAGAAGAAGTGGTGGTGGCAGAAGTTGGGCTTGTCCCAGGAGAAGAGGACGCCGTTTGCGGAAGGACCGTGGTGGTCGCGGCTCTCATCTCTGTCACTGGCATGGGCACAAAGTCAACAGGGGATGTTCCAGCAGGGCTGGCTTGGATTGGAGTGGTGGCTGAAGGCTTTAGGCTGGAGCTTTCTACTGTTGTGGACAGGATTGTGGCGGTTGTCCCAAGTGGAGATGTCTCTGGCCGAGGTGAAGAGGATGATGATGTTGCGTCAGGCTGAGATGTGGACTGCACAGCCGAGGTCGTACCTTCGGGCCTTGTGGTGGTGGTGGACACAGTGGTGGACTCAACTGTGGATGTGGCGGGACCAGCAGCAGTAGAGGCCGTCTGGAACAGGGTGCTGGTGGTGGGTGTAGTTGTGGTGAGGCCTGTGGAAGTCATCTCCATTGTAGAGCTCATGGGATGAGCTGAGGTGGTGGCAGAAGTGGGGCTTGTCCCAGGAGCAGAGGACGCTGTTGGTGCAAGGACCGTGGTGGTTGCGGATGTTTCCTCTGTGGCTGTAGTGGTGACCTGCTCTGGCGTGGAACTCTCAGTGGGGCTGGATTGCGTCGTAGTGCCAGCTGAAGTCTTTCCTTGGGAGGTTTCTTGTGCTGTGGAGGTTGTCTCAAATGGAGACGTCTCTGCTCTGGTGGAAGGCGAAGTTTGGCGACGCGAAGTGGACTGTGCAGTTGAGGTGGAGAATTCCGTTGTCATGGAGGTGGGCACAGTGCTGGGCTCAGAGCTTGAGGTTGATGTCGCAGCAGCAGTAGATGTTGTCTCCAAGCGGGTGGTGATGCCTGTTGTTGTGGTGAGAGCTGGTGAACTGGTCTCCAGAGTGGAGCTGCTGGGAAGAGAAGAAGTGGTGGTGGCAGAAGTTGGGCTTGTCCCAGGAGAAGAGGACGCCGTTTGCGGAAGGACCGTGGTGGTCGCGGCTCTCATCTCTGTCACTGGCATGGGCACAAAGTCAACAGGGGATGTTCCAGCAGAGCTGGCTTGGATTGGAGTGGTGGCTGAAGGCTTTAGGCTGGAGCTTTCTACTGTTGTGGACAGGATTGTGGCGGTTGTCCCAAGTGGAGATGTCTCTGGCCGAGGTGAAGAGGATGATGATGTTGCCTCAGGCTGAGATGTGGACTGCACAGCCGAGGTCGTACCTTCGGGCCTTGTGGTGGTGGTGGACACAGTGGTGGACTCAACTGTGGATGTGGCGGGACCAGCAGCAGTAGAGGCCGTCTGGGACACGATGCTGGTGGTGGGTGTAGTTATGGTGAGGCCTGTGGAAGTCATCTCCATTGTAGAGCTCATGGGATGAGCTGAGGTGGTGGCAGAAGTGGGGCTTGTCCCAGGAGCAGAGGACGCTGTTGGTGCAAGGACCGTGGTGGTTGCGGATGTTTCCTCTGTGGCTGTAGTGGTGACCTGCTCTGGCGTGGAAGTCTCAGTGGGGCTGGATTGCGTCGTAGTGCCAGCTGAAGTCTTTCCTTGGGAGGTTTCTTGTGCTGTGGAGGTTTTCTCAAATGGAGACGTCTCTGCTCTGGTGGAAGGCGAAGTTTGGCGACGCGAAGTGGACTGTGCAGTTGAGGTGGAGAATTCCGTTGTCATGGAGGTGGGCACAGTGCTGGGCTCAGAGCTTGAGGTTGATGTCGCAGCAGCAGTAGATGTTGTCTCCAAGCGGGTGGTGATGCCTGTTGTTGTGGTGAGAGCTGGTGAACTGGTCTCCAGAGTGGAGCTGCTGGGAAGAGAAGAAGTGGTGGTGGCAGAAGTTGGGCTTGTCCCAGGAGAAGAGGACGCCGTTTGCGGAAGGACCGTGGTGGTCGCGGCTCTCATCTCTGTCACTGGCATGGGCACAAAGTCAACAGGGGATGTTCCAGCAGGGCTGGCTTGGATTGGAGTGGTGGCTGAAGGCTTTAGGCTGGAGCTTTCTACTGTTGTGGACAGGATTGTGGCGGTTGTCCCAAGTGGAGATGTCTCTGGCCGAGGTGAAGAGGATGATGATGTTGCGTCAGGCTGAGATGTGGACTGCACAGCCAAGGTCGTACCTTCGGGCCTTGTGGTGGTGGTGGACACAGTGGTGGACTCAACTGTGGATGTGGCGGGACCAGCAGCAGTAGAGGCCGTCTGGAACAGGGTGCTGGTGGTGGGTGTAGTTGTGGTGAGGCCTGTGGAAGTCATCTCCATTGTAGAGCTCATGGGATGAGCTGAGGTGGTGGCAGAAGTGGGGCTTGTCCCAGGAGCAGAGGACGCTGTTGGTGCAAGGACCGTGGTGGTTGCGGATGTTTCCTCTGTGGCTGTAGTGGTGACCTGCTCTGGCGTGGAAGTCTCAGTGGGGCTGGATTGCGTCGTAGTGCCAGCTGAAGTCTTTCCTTGGGAGGTTTCTTGTGCTGTGGAGGTTGTCTCAAATGGAGACGTCTCTGCTCTGGTGGAAGGCGAAGTTTGGCGACGCGAAGTGGACTGTGCAGTTGAGGTGGAGAATTCCGTTGTCATGGAGGTGGGCACAGTGCTGGGCTCAGAGCTTGAGGTTGATGTCGCAGCAGCAGTAGATGTTGTCTCCAAGCGGGTGGTGATGCCTGTTGTTGTGGTGAGAGCTGGTGAACTGGTCTCCAGAGTGGAGCTGCTGGGAAGAGAAGAAGTGGTGGTGGCAGAAGTTGGGCTTGTCCCAGGAGAAGAGGACGCCGTTTGCGGAAGGACCGTGGTGGTCGCGGCTCTCATCTCTGTCACTGGCATGGGCACAAAGTCAACAGGGGATGTTCCAGCAGGGCTGGCTTGGATTGGAGTGGTGGCTGAAGGCTTTAGGCTGGAGCTTTCTACTGTTGTGGACAGGATTGTGGCGGTTGTCCCAAGTGGAGATGTCTCTGGCCGAGGTGAAGAGGATGATGATGTTGCCTCAGGCTGAGATGTGGACTGCACAGCCGAGGTCGTACCTTCGGGCCTTGTGGTGGTGGTGGACACAGTGGTGGACTCAACTGTGGATGTGGCGGGACCAGCAGCAGTAGAGGCCGTCTGGAACACGGTGCTGGTGGTGGGCGTAGTTGTGGTGAGGCCTGTGGAAGTCATCTCCATTGTAGAGCTCATGGGATGAGCTGAGGTGGTGGCAGAAGTGGGGCTTGTCCCAGGAGCAGAGGACGCTGTTGGTGCAAGGACCGTGGTGGTTGCGGATGTTTCCTCTGTGGCTGTAGTGGTGACCTGCTCTGGCGTGGAAGTCTCAGTGGGGCTGGATTGCGTCGTAGTGCCAGCTGAAGTCTTTCCTTGGGAGGTTTCTTGTGCTGTGGAGGTTGTCTCAAATGGAGACGTCTCTGCTCTGGTGGAAGGCGAAGTTTGGCGACGCGAAGTGGACTGTGCAGTTGTGGTGGAGAATTTCGTTGTCGTGGAGGTGGGCACAGTGCTGGGCTCAGAGCTTGAGGTTGATGTCGCAGCAGCAGTAGATGTTGTCTCCAAGCGGGTGGTGATGCCTGTTGTTGTGGTGAGAGCTGGTGAACTGGTCTCCAGAGTGGAGCTGCTGGGAAGAGAAGAAGTGGTGGTGGCAGAAGTTGGGCTTGTCCCAGGAGAAGAGGACGCCGTTTGCGGAAGGACCGTGGTGGTCGCGGCTCTCATCTCTGTCACTGGCATGGGCACAAAGTCAACAGGGGATGTTCCAGCAGGGCTGGCTTGGATTGGAGTGGTGGCTGAAGGCTTTAGGCTGGAGCTTTCTACTGTTGTGGACAGGATTGTGGCGGTTGTCCCAAGTGGAGATGTCTCTGGCCGAGGTGAAGAGGATGATGATGTTGCCTCAGGCTGAGATGTGGACTGCACAGCCGAGGTCGTACCTTCGGGCCTTGTGGTGGTGGTGGACACAGTGGTGGACTCAACTGTGGATGTGGCGGGACCAGCAGCAGTAGAGGCCGTCTGGAACACGGTGCTGGTGGTGGGTGTAGTTGTGGTGAGGCCTGTGGAAGTCATCTCCATTGTAGAGCTCATGGGATGAGCTGAGGTGGTGGCAGAAGTGGGGCTTGTCCCAGGAGCAGAGGACGCTGTTGGTGCAAGGACCGTGGTGGTTGCGGATGTTTCCTCTGTGGCTGTAGTGGTGACCTGCTCTGGCGTGGAAGTCTCAGTGGGGCTGGATTGCGTCGTAGTGCCAGCTGAAGTCTTTCCTTGGGAGGTTTCTTGTGCTGTGGAGGTTGTCTCAAATGGAGACGTGTCTGCTCTGGTGGAAGCCTCAGTTTGGCGACGCGAAGTGGACTGTGCAGTTGAGGTGGAGAATTCCGTTGTCATGGAGGTGGGCACAGTGCTGGGCTCAGAGCTTGAGGTTGATGTCGCAGCAGCAGTAGATGTTGTCTCCAAGCGGGTGGTGATGCCTGTTGTTGTGGTGAGAGCTGGTGAACTGGTCTCCAGAGTGGAGCTGCTGGGAAGAGAAGAAGTGGTGGTGGCAGAAGTTGGGCTTGTCCCAGGAGAAGAGGACGCCGTTTGCGGAAGGACCGTGGTGGTCGCGGCTCTCATCTCTGTCACTGGCATGGGCACAAAGTCAACAGGGGATGTTCCAGCAGGGCTGGCTTGGATTGGAGTGGTGGCTGAAGGCTTTAGGCTGGAGCTTTCTACTGTTGTGGACAGGATTGTGGCGGTTGTCCCAAGTGGAGATGTCTCTGGCCGAGGTGAAGAGGATGATGATGTTGCGTCAGGCTGAGATGTGGACTGCACAGCCAAGGTCGTACCTTCGGGCCTTGTGGTGGTGGTGGACACAGTGGTGGACTCAACTGTGGATGTGGCGGGACCAGCAGCAGTAGAGGCCGTCTGGAACAGGGTGCTGGTGGTGGGCGTAGTTGTGGTGAGGCCTGTGGAAGTCATCTCCATTGTAGAGCTCATGGGATGAGCTGAGGTGGTGGCAGAAGTGGGGCTTGTCCCAGGAGCAGAGGACGCTGTTGGTGCAAGGACCGTGGTGGTTGCGGATGTTTCCTCTGTGTCTATAGTGGTGACCTGCTCTGGCGTGGAAGTCTCAGTGGGGCTGGATTGCGTCATAGTGCCAGCTGAAGTCTTTCCTTGGGAGGTTTCTTGTGCTGTGGAGGTTGTCTCAAATGGAGACGTCTCTGCTCTGGTGGAAGGCGAAGTTTGGCGACGCGAAGTGGACTGTGCAGTTGAGGTGGAGAATTCCGTTGTCGTGGAGGTGGGCACAGTGCTGGGCTCAGAGCTTGAGGTTGATGTCGCAGCAGCAGTAGATGTTGTCTCCAAGCGGGTGGTGATGCCTGTTGTTGTGGTGAGAGCTGGTGAACTGGTCTCCAGAGTGGAGCTGCTGGGAAGAGAAGAAGTGGTGGTGGCAGAAGTTGGGCTTGTCCCAGGAGAAGAGGACGCCGTTTGCGGAAGGACCGTGGTGGTCGCGGCTCTCATCTCTGTCACTGGCATGGGCACAAAGTCAACAGGGGATGTTCCAGCAGGGCTGGCTTGGATTGGAGTGGTGGCTGAAGGCTTTAGGCTGGAGCTTTCTACTGTTGTGGACAGGATTGTGGCGGTTGTCCCAAGTGGAGATGTCTCTGGCCGAGGTGAAGAGGATGATGATGTTGCGTCAGGCTGAGATGTGGACTGCACAGCCGAGGTCGTACCTTCGGGCCTTGTGGTGGTGGTGGACACAGTGGTGGACTCAACTGTGGATGTGGCGGGACCAGCAGCAGTAGAGGCCGTCTGGAACAGGGTGCTGGTGGTGGGTGTAGTTGTGGTGAGGCCTGTGGAAGTCATCTCCATTGTAGAGCTCATGGGATGAGCTGAGGTGGTGGCAGAAGTGGGGCTTGTCCCAGGAGCAGAGGACGCTGTTGGTGCAAGGACCGTGGTGGTTGCGGATGTTTCCTCTGTGGCTGTAGTGGTGACCTGCTCTGGCGTGGAAGTCTCAGTGGGGCTGGATTGCGTCGTAGTGCCAGCTGAAGTCTTTCCTTGGGAGGTTTCTTGTGCTGTGGAGGTTGTCTCAAATGGAGACGTCTCTGCTCTGATGGAAGGCGAAGTTTGGCGACGCGAAGTGGACTGTGCAGTTGAGGTGGAGAATTCCGTTGTCATGGAGGTGGGCACAGTGCTGGGCTCAGAGCTTGAGGTTGATGTCGCAGCAGCAGTAGATGTTGTCTCCAAGCGGGTGGTGATGCCTGTTGTTGTGGTGAGAGCTGGTGAACTGGTCTCCAGAGTGGAGCTGCTGGGAAGAGAAGAAGTGGTGGTGGCAGAAGTTGGGCTTGTCCCAGGAGAAGAGGACGCCGTTTGCGGAAGGACCGTGGTGGTCGCGGCTCTCATCTCTGTCACTGGCATGGGCACAAAGTCAACAGGGGATGTTCCAGCAGGGCTGGCTTGGATTGGAGTGGTGGCTGAAGGCTTTAGGCTGGAGCTTTCTACTGTTGTGGACAGGATTGTGGCGGTTGTCCCAAGTGGAGATGTCTCTGGCCGAGGTGAAGAGGATGATGATGTTGCCTCAGGCTGAGATGTGGACTGCACAGCCGAGGTCGTACCTTCGGGCCTTGTGGTGGTGGTGGACACAGTGGTGGACTCAACTGTGGATGTGGCGGGACCAGCAGCAGTAGAGGCCATCTGGAACACGGTGCTGGTGGTGGGTGTAGTTATGGTGAGGCCTGTGGAAGTCATCTCCATTGTAGAGCTCATGGGATGAGCTGAGGTGGTGGCAGAAGTGGGGCTTGTCCCAGGAGCAGAGGACGCTGTTAGTGCAAGGACCGTGGTGGTTGCGGAAGTTTCCTCTGTGGCTGTAGTGGTGACCTGCTCTGGCGTGGAAGTCTCAGTGGGGCTGGATTGCGTCGTAGTGCCAGCTGAAGTCTTTCCTTGGGAGGTTTCTTGTGCTGTGGAGGTTGTCTCAAATGGAGACGTCTCTGCTCTGGTGGAAGGCGAAGTTTGGCGACGCGAAGTGGACTGTGCAGTTGAGGTGGAGAATTCCGTTGTCATGGAGGTGGGCACAGTGCTGGGCTCAGAGCTTGAGGTTGATGTCGCAGCAGCAGTAGATGTTGTCTCCAAGCGGGTGGTGATGCCTGTTGTTGTGGTGAGAGCTGGTGAACTGGTCTCCAGAGTGGAGCTGCTGGGAAGAGAAGAAGTGGTGGTGGCAGAAGTTGGGCTTGTCCCAGGAGAAGAGGACGCCGTTTGCGGAAGGACCGTGGTGGTCGCGGCTCTCATCTCTGTCACTGGCATGGGCACAAAGTCAACAGGGGATGTTCCAGCAGGGCTGGCTTGGATTGGAGTGGTGGCTGAAGGCTTTAGGCTGGAGCTTTCTACTGTTGTGGACAGGATTGTGGCGGTTGTCCCAAGTGGAGATGTCTCTGGCCGAGGTGAAGAGGATGATGATGTTGCGTCAGGCTGAGATGTGGACTGCACAGCCGAGGTCGTACCTTCGGGCCTTGTGGTGGTGGTGGACACAGTGGTGGACTCAACTGTGGATGTGGCGGGACCAGCAGCAGTAGAGGCCGTCTGGAACAGGGTGCTGGTGGTGGGTGTAGTTGTGGTGAGGCCTGTGGAAGTCATCTCCATTGTAGAGCTCATGGGATGAGCTGAGGTGGTGGCAGAAGTGGGGCTTGTCCCAGGAGCAGAGGACGCTGTTGGTGCAAGGACCGTGGTGGTTGCGGATGTTTCCTCTGTGGCTGTAGTGGTGACCTGCTCTGGCGTGGAAGTCTCAGTGGGGCTGGATTGCGTCGTAGTGCCAGCTGAAGTCTTTCCTTGGGAGGTTTCTTGTGCTGTGGAGGTTGTCTCAAATGGAGACGTCTCTGCTCTGGTGGAAGGCGAAGTTTGGCGACGCGAAGTGGACTGTGCAGTTGAGGTGGAGAATTCCGTTGTCATGGAGGTGGGCACAGTGCTGGGCTCAGAGGTTGAGGTTGATGTCGCAGCAGCAGTAGATGTTGTCTCCAAGCGGGTGGTGATGCCTGTTGTTGTGGTGAGAGCTGGTGAACTGGTCTCCAGAGTGGAGCTGCTGGGAAGAGAAGAAGTGGTGGTGGCAGAAGTTGGGCTTGTCCCAGGAGAAGAGGACGCCGTTTGCGGAAGGACCGTGGTGGTCGCGGCTCTCATCTCTGTCACTGGCATGGGCACAAAGTCAACAGGGGATGTTCCAGCAGGGCTGGCTTGGATTGGAGTGGTGGCTGAAGGCTTTAGGCTGGAGCTTTCTACTGTTGTGGACAGGATTGTGGCGGTTGTCCCAAGTGGAGATGTCTCTGGCCGAGGTGAAGAGGATGATGATGTTGCCTCAGGCTGAGATGTGGACTGCACAGCCGAGGTCGTACCTTCGGGCCTTGTGGTGGTGGTGGACACAGTGGTGGACTCAACTGTGGATGTGGCGGGACCAGCAGCAGTAGAGGCCGTCTGGAACACGGTGCTGGTGGTGGGTGTAGTTATGGTGAGGCCTGTGGAAGTCATCTCCATTGTAGAGCTCATGGGATGAGCTGAGGTGGTGGCAGAAGTGGGGCTTGTCCCAGGAGCAGAGGACGCTGTTGGTGCAAGGACCGTGGTGGTTGCGGATGTTTCCTCTGTGGCTGTAGTGGTGACCTGCTCTGGCGTGGAAGTCTCAGTGGGGCTGGATTGCGTCGTAGTGCCAGCTGAAGTCTTTCCTTGGGAGGTTTCTTGTGCTGTGGAGGTTTTCTCAAATGGAGACGTCTCTGCTCTGGTGGAAGGCGAAGTTTGGCGACGCGAAGTGAACTGTGCAGTTGAGGTGGAGAATTCCGTTGTCATGGAGGTGGGCACAGTGCTGGGCTCAGAGCTTGAGGTTGATGTCGCAGCAGCAGTAGATGTTGTCTCCAAGCGGGTGGTGATGCCTGTTGTTGTGGTGAGAGCTGGTGAACTGGTCTCCAGAGTGGAGCTGCTGGGAAGAGAAGAAGTGGTGGTGGCAGAAGTTGGGCTTGTCCCAGGAGAAGAGGACGCCGTTTGCGGAAGGACCGTGGTGGTCGCGGCTCTCATCTCTGTCACTGGCATGGGCACAAAGTCAACAGGGGATGTTCCAGCAGGGCTGGCTTGGATTGGAGTGGTGGCTGAAGGCTTTAGGCTGAAGCTTTCTACTGTTGTGGACAGGATTGTGGCGGTTGTCCCAAGTGGAGATGTCTCTGGCCGAGGTGAAGAGGATGATGATGTTGCCTCAGGCTGAGATGTGGACTGCACAGCCGAGGTCGTACCTTCGGTCCTTGTGGTGGTGGTGGACACAGTGGTGGACTCAACTGTGGATGTGGCGGGACCAGCAGCAGTAGAGGCCGTCTGGAACACGGTGCTGATGGTGGGCGTAGTTGTGGTGAGGCCTGTGGAAGTCATCTCCATTGTAGAGCTCATGGGATGAGCTGAGGTGGTGGCAGAAGTGGGGCTTGTCCCAGGAGCAGAGGACGCTGTTGGTGCAAGGACCGTGGTGGTTGCGGATGTTTCCCCTGTGGCTGTAGTGGTGACCTGCTCTGGCGTGGAAGTCTCAGTGGGGCTGGATTGCGTCGTAGTGCCAGCTGAAGTCTTTCCTTGGGAGGTTTCTTGTGCTGTGGAGGTTGTCTCAAATGGAGACGTCTCTGCTCTGGTGGAAGGCGAAGTTTGGCGACGCGAAGTGGACTGTGCAGTTGAGGTGGAGAATTCCGTTGTCATGGAGGTGGGCACAGTGCTGGGCTCAGAGCTTGAGGTTGATGTCGCAGCAGCAGTAGATGTTGTCTCCAAGCGGGTGGTGATGCCTGTTGTTGTGGTGAGAGCTGGTGAACTGGTCTCCAGAGTGGAGCTGCTGGGAAGAGAAGAAGTGGTGGTGGCAGAAGTTGGGCTTGTCCCAGGAGAAGAGGACGCCGTTTGCGGAAGGACCGTGGTGGTCGCGGCTCTCATCTCTGTCACTGGCATGGGCACAAAGTCAACAGGGGATGTTCCAGCAGGGCTGGCTTGGATTGGAGTGGTGGCTGAAGGCTTTAGGCTGGAGCTTTCTACTGTTGTGGACAGGATTGTGGCGGTTGTCCCAAGTGGAGATGTCTCTGGCCGAGGTGAAGAGGATGATGATGTTGCCTCAGGCTGAGATGTGGACTGCACAGCCGAGGTCGTACCTTCCGGGCTTGTGGTGGTGGTGGACACAGTGGTGGACTCAACTGTGGATGTGGCGGGACCAGCAGCAGTAGAGGCCGTCTGGAACAGGGTGCTGGTGGTGGGTGTAGTTGTGGTGAGGCCTGTAGAAGTCATCTCCATTGTAGAGCTCATGGGATGAGCTGAGGTGGTGGCAGAAGTGGGGCTTGTCCCAGGAGCAGAGGACGCTGTTGGTGCAAGGACCGTGGTGGTTGCGGATGTTTCCTCTGTGGCTGTAGTGGTGACCTGCTCTGGCGTGGAAGTCTCAGTGGGGCTGGATTGCGTCGTACTGCCAGCTGAAGTCTTTCCTTGGGAGGTTTCTTGTGCTGTGGAGGTTGTCTCAAATGAAGACGTCTCTGCTCTGGTGGAAGGCGAAGTTTGGCGACGCGAAGTGGACTGTGCAGTTGAGGTGGAGAATTCCGTTGTCGTGGAGGTGGGCACAGTGCTGGGCTCAGAGCTTGAGGTTGATGTCGCAGCAGCAGTAGATGTTGTCTCCAAGCGGGTGGTGATGCCTGTTGTTGTGGTGAGAGCTGGTGAACTGGTCTCCAGAGTGGAGCTGCTGGGAAGAGAAGAAGTGGTGGTGGCAGAAGTTGGGCTTGTCCCAGGAGAAGAGGACGCCGTTTGCGGAAGGACCGTGGTGGTCGCGGCTCTCATCTCTGTCACTGGCATGGGCACAAAGTCAACAGGGGATGTTCCAGCAGGGCTGGCTTGGATTGGAGTGGTGGCTGAAGGCTTTAGGCTGAAGCTTTCTACTGTTGTGGACAGGATTGTGGCGGTTGTCCCAAGTGGAGATGTCTCTGGCCGAGGTGAAGAGGATGATGATGTTGCCTCAGGCTGAGATGTGGACTGCACAGCCGAGGTCGTACCTTCGGGCCTTGTGGTGGTGGTGGACACAGTGGTGGACTCAACTGTGGATGTGGCGGGACCAGCAGCAGTAGAGGCCGTCTGGAACACGGTGCTGATGGTGGGCGTAGTTGTGGTGAGGCCTGTGGAAGTCATCTCCATTGTAGAGCTCATGGGATGAGCTGAGGTGGTGGCAGAAGTGGGGCTTGTCCCAGGAGCAGAGGACGCTGTTGGTGCAAGGACCGTGGTGGTTGCGGATGTTTCCCCTGTGGCTGTAGTGGTGACCTGCTCTGGCGTGGAAGTCTCAGTGGGGCTGGATTGCGTCGTAGTGCCAGCTGAAGTCTTTCCTTGGGAGGTTTCTTGTGCTGTGGAGGTTGTCTCAAATGGAGACGTCTCTGCTCTGGTGGAAGGCGAAGTTTGGCGACGCGAAGTGGACTGTGCAGTTGAGGTGGAGAATTCCGTTGTCGTGGAGGTGGGCACAGTGCTGGGCTCAGAGCTTGAGGTTGATGTCGCAGCAGCAGTAGATGTTGTCTCCAAGCGGGTGGTGCTGCCTGTTGTTGTGGTGAGAGCTGGTGAACTGGTCTCCAGAGTGGAGCTGCTGGGAAGAGAAGAAGTGGTGGTGGCAGAAGTTGGGCTTGTCCCAGGAGAAGAGGACGCCGTTTGCGGAAGGACCGTGGTGGTCGCGGCTCTCATCTCTGTCACTGGCATGGGCACAAAGTCAACAGGGGATGTTCCAGCAGGGCTGGCTTGGATTGGAGTGGTGGCTGAAGGCTTTAGGCTGGAGCTTTCTACTGTTGTGGACAGGATTGTGGCGGTTGTCCCAAGTGGAGATGTCTCTGGCCGAGGTGAAGAGGATGATGATGTTGCCTCAGGCTGAGATGTGGACTGCACAGCCGAGGTCGTACCTTCGGGCCTTGTGGTGGTGGTGGACACAGTGGTGGACTCAACTGTGGATGTGGCGGGACCAGCAGCAGTAGAGGCCGTCTGGAACAGGGTGCTGGTGGTGGGTGTAGTTGTGGTGAGGCCTGTGGAAGTCATCTCCATTGTAGAGCTCATGGGATGAGCTGAGGTGGTGGCAGAAGTGGGGCTTGTCCCAGGAGCAGAGGACGCTGTTGGTGCAAGGACCGTGGTGGTTGCGGATGTTTCCTCTGTGGCTGTAGTGGTGACCTGCTCTGGCGTGGAAGTCTCAGTGGGGCTGGATTGCGTCGTAGTGCCAGCTGAAGTCTTTCCTTGGGAGGTTTCTTGTGCTGTGGAGGTTGTCTCAAATGGAGACGTCTCTGCTCTGCTGGAAGGCGAAGTTTGGCGACGCGAAGTGGACTGTGCAGTTGAGGTGGAGAATTCCGTTGTCATGGAGGTGGGCACAGTGCTGGGCTCAGAGCTTGAGGTTGATGTCGCAGCAGCAGATGTTGTCTCCAAGCGGGTGGTGATGCCTGTTGTTGTGGTGAGAGCTGGTGAACTGGTCTCCAGAGTGGAGCTGCTGGGAAGAGAAGAAGTGGTGGTGGCAGAAGTTGGGCTTGTCCCAGGAGAAGAGGACGCCGTTTGCGGAAGGACCGTGGTGGTCGCGGCTCTCATCTCTGTCACTGGCATGGGCACAAAGTCAACAGGGGATGTTCCAGCAGGGCTGGCTTGGATTGGAGTGGTGGCTGAAGGCTTTAGGCTGGAGCTTTCTACTGTTGTGGACAGGATTGTGGCGGTTGTCCCAAGTGGAGATGTCTCTGGCCGAGGTGAAGAGGATGATGATGTTGCCTCAGGCTGAGATGTGGACTGCACAGCCGAGGTCGTACCTTCCGGGCTTGTGGTGGTGGTGGACACAGTGGTGGACTCAACTGTGGATGTGGCGGGACCAGCAGCAGTAGAGGCCGTCTGGAACAGGGTGCTGGTGGTGGGTGTAGTTGTGGTGAGGCCTGTAGAAGTCATCTCCATTGTAGAGCTCATGGGATGAGCTGAGGTGGTGGCAGAAGTGGGGCTTGTCCCAGGAGCAGAGGACGCTGTTGGTGCAAGGACCGTGGTGGTTGCGGATGTTTCCTCTGTGGCTGTAGTGGTGACCTGCTCTGGCGTGGAAGTCTCAGTGGGGCTGGATTGCGTCGTACTGCCAGCTGAAGTCTTTCCTTGGGAGGTTTCTTGTGCTGTGGAGGTTGTCTCAAATGAAGACGTCTCTGCTCTGGTGGAAGGCGAAGTTTGGCGACGCGAAGTGGACTGTGCAGTTGAGGTGGAGAATTCCGTTGTCGTGGAGGTGGGCACAGTGCTGGGCTCAGAGCTTGAGGTTGATGTCGCAGCAGCAGTAGATGTTGTCTCCAAGCGGGTGGTGCTGCCTGTTGTTGTGGTGAGAGCTGGTGAACTGGTCTCCAGAGTGGAGCTGCTGGGAAGAGAAGAAGTGGTGGTGGCAGAAGTTGGGCTTGTCCCAGGAGAAGAGGATGCCGTTTGCGGAAGGACCGTGGTGGTCGCGGCTCTCATCTCTGTCACTGGCATGGGCACAAAGTCAACAGGGGATGTTCCAGCAGGGCTGGCTTGGATTGGAGTGGTGGCTGAAGGCTTTAGGCTGGAGCTTTCTACTGTTGTGGACAGGATTGTGGCGGTTGTCCCAAGTGGAGATGTCTCTGGCCGAGGTGAAGAGGATGATGATGTTGCCTCAGGCTGAGATGTGGACTGCACAGCCGAGGTCGTACCTTCCGGCCTTGTGGTGGTGGTGGACACAGTGGTGGACTCAACTGTGGATGTGGCGGGACCAGCAGCAGTAGAGGCCGTCTGGAACAGGGTGCTGGTGGTGGGTGTAGTTGTGGTGAGGCCTGTGGAAGTCATCTCCATTGTAGAGCTCATGGGATGAGCTGAGGTGGTGGCAGAAGTGGGGCTTGTCCCAGGAGCAGAGGACGCTGTTGGTGCAAGGACCGTGGTGGTTGCGGATGTTTCCTCTGTGGCTGTAGTGGTGACCTGCTCTGGCGTGGAAGTCTCGGTGGGGCTGGATTGCGTCGTAGTGCCAGCTGAAGTCTTTCCTTGGGAGGTTTCTTGTGCTGTGGAGGTTGTCTCAAATGGAGACGTGTCTGCTCTGGTGGAAGCCGCAGTTTGGCGACGCGAAGTGGACTGTGCAGTTGAGGTGGAGAATTCCGTTGTCATGGAGGTGGGCACAGTGCTGGGCTCAGAGCTTGAGGTTGATGTCGCAGCAGCAGTAGATGTTGTCTCCAAGCGGGTGGTGATGCCTGTTGTTGTGGTGAGAGCTGGTGAACTGGTCTCCAGAGTGGAGCTGCTGGGAAGAGAAGAAGTGGTGGTGGCAGAAGTTGGGCTTGTCCCAGGAGAAGAGGACGCCGTTTGCGGAAGGACCGTGGTGGTCGCGGCTCTCATCTCTGTCACTGGCATGGGCACAAAGTCAACAGGGGATGTTCCAGCAGGGCTGGCTTGGATTGGAGTGGTGGCTGAAGGCTTTAGGCTGGAGCTTTCTACTGTTGTGGACAGGATTGTGGCGGTTGTCCCAAGTGGAGATGTCTCTGGCCGAGGTGAAGAGGATGATGATGTTGCCTCAGGCTGAGATGTGGACTGCACAGCCGAGGTCGTACCTTCGGGCCTTGTGGTGGTGGTGGACACAGTGGTGGACTCAACTGTGGATGTGGCGGGACCAGCAGCAGTAGAGGCCGTCTGGAACAGGGTGCTGGTGGTGGGTGTAGTTGTGGTGAGGCCTGTGGAAGTCATCTCCATTGTAGAGCTCATGGGATGAGCTGAGGTGGTGGCAGAAGTGGGGCTTGTCCCAGGAGCAGAGGACGCTGTTGGTGCAAGGACCGTGGTGGTTGCGGATGTTTCCTCTGTGGCTGTAGTGGTGACCTGCTCTGGCGTGGAACTCTCAGTGGGGCTGGATTGCGTCGTACTGCCAGCTGAAGTCTTTCCTTGGGAGGTTTCTTGTGCTGTGGAGGTTGTCTCAAATGGAGACGTCTCTGCTCTGGTGGAAGCCGCAGTTTGGCGACGCGAAGTGGACTGTGCAGTTGAGGTGGAGAATTCCGTTGTCATGGAGGTGGGCACAGTGCTGGGCTCAGAGCTTGAGGTTGATGTCGCAGCAGCAGTAGATGTTGTCTCCAAGCGGGTGGTGATGCCTGTTGTTGTGGTGAGAGCTGGTGAACTGGTCTCCAGAGTGGAGCTGCTGGGAAGAGAAGAAGTGGTGGTGGCAGAAGTTGGGCTTGTCCCAGGAGAAGAGGACGCCGTTTGCGGAAGGACCGTGGTGGTCGCGGCTCTCATCTCTGTCACCGGCATGGGCACAAAGTCAACAGGGGATGTTCCAGCAGGGCTGGCTTGGATTGGAGTGGTGGCTGAAGGCTTTAGGCTGGAGCTTTCTACTGTTGTGGACAGGATTGTGGCGGTTGTCCCAAGTGGAGATGTCTCTGGCCGAGGTGAAGAGGATGATGATGTTGCCTCAGGCTGAGATGTGGACTGCACAGCTGAGGTCGTACCTTCGGGCCTTGTGGTGGTGGTGGACACAGTGGTGGACTCAACTGTGGATGTGGCGGGACCAGCAGCAGTAGAGGCCGTCTGGAACACGGTGCTGGTGGTGGGTGTAGTTGTGGTGAGGCCTGTGGAAGTCATCTCCATTGTAGAGCTCATGGGATGAGCTGAGGTGGTGGCAGAAGTGGGGCTTGTCCCAGGAGCAGAGGACGCTGTTGGTGCAAGGACCGTGGTGGTTGCGGATGTTTCCTCTGTGGCTGTAGTGGTGACCTGCTCTGGCGTGGAAGTCTCAGTGGGGCTGGATTGCGTCGTACTGCCAGCTGAAGTCTTTCCTTGGGAGGTTTCTTGTGCTGTGGAGGTTGTCTCAAATGGAGACGTGTCTGCTCTGGTGGAAGCCTCAGTTTGGCGACGCGAAGTGGACTGTGCAGTTGAGGTGGAGAATTCCGTTGTCATGGAGGTGGGCACAGTGCTGGGCTCAGAGCTTGAGGTTGATGTCGCAGCAGCAGTAGATGTTGTCTCCAAGCGGGTGGTGATGCCTGTTGTTGTGGTGAGAGCTGGTGAACTGGTCTCCAGAGTGGAGCTGCTGGGAAGAGAAGAAGTGGTGGTGGCAGAAGTTGGGCTTGTCCCAGGAGAAGAGGACGCCGTTTGCGGAAGGACCGTGGTGGTCGCGGCTCTCATCTCTGTCACTGGCATGGGCACAAAGTCAACAGGGGATGTTCCAGCAGGGCTGGCTTGGATTGGAGTGGTGGCTGAAGGCTTTAGGCTGGAGCTTTCTACTGTTGTGGACAGGATTGTGGCGGTTGTCCCAAGTGGAGATGTCTCTGGCCGAGGTGAAGAGGATGATGATGTTGCGTCAGGCTGGGATGTGGGCTGCACAGCCGAGGTCGTACCTTCGGGCCTTGTGGTGGTGGTGGACACAGTGGTGGACTCAACTGTGGATGTGGCGGGACCAGCAGCAGTAGAGGCCGTCTGGAACACGGTGCTGGTGGTGGGTGTAGTTGTGGTGAGGCCTGTGGAAGTCATCTCCATTGTAGAGCTCATGGGATGAGCTGAGGTGGTGGCAGAAGTGGGGCTTGTCCCAGGAGCAGAGGACGCTGTTGGTGCAAGGACCGTGGTGGTTGCGGATGTTTCCTCTGTGGCTGTAGTGGTGACCTGCTCTGGCGTGGAACTCTCAGTGGGGCTGGATTGCGTCGTACTGCCAGCTGAAGTCTTTCCTTGGGAGGTTTCTTGTGCTGTGGAGGTTGTCTCAAATGGAGACGTCTCTGCTCTTGTGGAAGCCGCAGTTTGGCGACGCGAAGTGGACTGTGCAGTTGAGGTGGAGAATTCCGTTGTCATGGAGGTGGGCACAGTGCTGGGCTCAGAGCTTGAGGTTGATGTCGCAGCAGCAGTAGATGTTGTCTCCAAGCGGGTGGTGATGCCTGTTGTTGTGGTGAGAGCTGGTGAACTGGTCTCCAGAGTGGAGCTGCTGGGAAGAGAAGAAGTGGTGGTGGCAGAAGTTGGGCTTGTCCCAGGAGAAGAGGACGCCGTTTGCGGAAGGACCGTGGTGGTCGCGGCTCTCATCTCTGTCACTGGCATGGGCACAAAGTCAACAGGGGATGTTCCAGCAGGGCTGGCTTGGATTGGAGTGGTGGCTGAAGGCTTTAGGCTGGAGCTTTCTACTGTTGTGGACAGGATTGTGGCGGTTGTCCCAAGTGGAGATGTCTCTGGCCGAGGTGAAGAGGATGATGATGTTGCCTCAGGCTGAGATGTGGACTGCACAGCCGAGGTCGTACCTTCGGGCCTTGTGGTGGTGGTGGACACAGTGGTGGACTCAACTGTGGATGTGGCGGGACCAGCAGCAGTAGAGGCCGTCTGGAACAGGGTGCTGGTGGTGGGTGTAGTTGTGGTGAGGCCTGTGGAAGTCATCTCCATTGTAGAGCTCATGGGATGAGCTGAGGTGGTGGCAGAAGTGGGGCTTGTCCCAGGAGCAGAGGACGCTGTTGGTGCAAGGACCGTGGTGGTTGCGGATGTTTCCTCTGTGGCTGTAGTGGTGACCTGCTCTGGCGTGGAACTCTCAGTGGGGCTGGATTGCGTCGTACTGCCAGCTGAAGTCTTTCCTTGGGAGGTTTCTTGTGCTGTGGAGGTTGTCTCAAATGGAGACGTCTCTGCTCTGGTGGAAGGCGCAGTTTGGCGACGCGAAGTGGACTGTGCAGTTGAGGTGGAGAATTCCGTTGTCATGGAGGTGGGCACAGTGCTGGGCTCAGAGCTTGAGGTTGATGTCGCAGCAGCAGTAGATGTTGTCTCCAAGCGGGTGGTGATGCCTGTTGTTGTGGTGAGAGCTGGTGAACTGGTCTCCAGAGTGGAGCTGCTGGGAAGAGAAGAAGTGGTGGTGGCAGAAGTTGGGCTTGTCCCAGGAGAAGAGGACGCCGTTTGCGGAAGGACCGTGGTGGTCGCGGCTCTCATCTCTGTCACCGGCATGGGCACAAAGTCAACAGGGGATGTTCCAGCAGGGCTGGCTTGGATTGGAGTGGTGGCTGAAGGCTTTAGGCTGGAGCTTTCTACTGTTGTGGACAGGATTGTGGCGGTTGTCCCAAGTGGAGATGTCTCTGGCCGAGGTGAAGAGGATGATGATGTTGCCTCAGGCTGAGATGTGGACTGCACAGCTGAGGTCGTACCTTCGGGCCTTGTGGTGGTGGTGGACACAGTGGTGGACTCAACTGTGGATGTGGCGGGACCAGCAGCAGTAGAGGCCGTCTGGAACACGGTGCTGGTGGTGGGTGTAGTTGTGGTGAGGCCTGTGGAAGTCATCTCCATTGTAGAGCTCATGGGATGAGCTGAGGTGGTGGCAGAAGTGGGGCTTGTCCCAGGAGCAGAGGACGCTGTTGGTGCAAGGACCGTGGTGGTTGCGGATGTTTCCTCTGTGGCTGTAGTGGTGACCTGCTCTGGCGTGGAACTCTCAGTGGGGCTGGATTGCGTCGTACTGCCAGCTGAAGTCTTTCCTTGGGAGGTTTCTTGTGCTGTGGAGGTTGTCTCAAATGGAGACGTCTCTGCTCTTGTGGAAGCCGCAGTTTGGCGACGCGAAGTGGACTGTGCAGTTGAGGTGGAGAATTCCGTTGTCATGGAGGTGGGCACAGTGCTGGGCTCAGAGCTTGAGGTTGATGTCGCAGCAGCAGTAGATGTTGTCTCCAAGCGGGTGGTGATGCCTGTTGTTGTGGTGAGAGCTGGTGAACTGGTCTCCAGAGTGGAGCTGCTGGGAAGAGAAGAAGTGGTGGTGGCAGAAGTTGGGCTTGTCCCAGGAGAAGAGGACGCCGTTTGCGGAAGGACCGTGGTGGTCGCGGCTCTCATCTCTGTCACTGGCATGGGCACAAAGTCAACAGGGGATGTTCCAGCAGGGCTGGCTTGGATTGGAGTGGTGGCTGAAGGCTTTAGGCTGGAGCTTTCTACTGTTGTGGACAGGATTGTGGCGGTTGTCCCAAGTGGAGATGTCTCTGGCCGAGGTGAAGAGGATGATGATGTTGCCTCAGGCTGAGATGTGGACTGCACAGCCGAGGTCGTACCTTCGGGCCTTGTGGTGGTGGTGGACACAGTGGTGGACTCAACTGTGGATGTGGCGGGACCAGCAGCAGTAGAGGCCGTCTGGAACAGGGTGCTGGTGGTGGGTGTAGTTGTGGTGAGGCCTGTGGAAGTCATCTCCATTGTAGAGCTCATGGGATGAGCTGAGGTGGTGGCAGAAGTGGGGCTTGTCCCAGGAGCAGAGGACGCTGTTGGTGCAAGGACCGTGGTGGTTGCGGATGTTTCCTCTGTGGCTGTAGTGGTGACCTGCTCTGGCGTGGAACTCTCAGTGGGGCTGGATTGCGTCGTACTGCCAGCTGAAGTCTTTCCTTGGGAGGTTTCTTGTGCTGTGGAGGTTGTCTCAAATGGAGACGTCTCTGCTCTGGTGGAAGGCGCAGTTTGGCGACGCGAAGTGGACTGTGCAGTTGAGGTGGAGAATTCCGTTGTCATGGAGGTGGGCACAGTGCTGGGCTCAGAGCTTGAGGTTGATGTCGCAGCAGCAGTAGATGTTGTCTCCAAGCGGGTGGTGATGCCTGTTGTTGTGGTGAGAGCTGGTGAACTGGTCTCCAGAGTGGAGCTGCTGGGAAGAGAAGAAGTGGTGGTGGCAGAAGTTGGGCTTGTCCCAGGAGAAGAGGACGCCGTTTGCGGAAGGACCGTGGTGGTCGCGGCTCTCATCTCTGTCACTGGCATGGGCACAAAGTCAACAGGGGATGTTCCAGCAGGGCTGGCTTGGATTGGAGTGGTGGCTGAAGGCTTTAGGCTGGAGCTTTCTACTGTTGTGGACAGGATTGTGGCGGTTGTCCCAAGTGGAGATGTCTCTGGCCGAGGTGAAGAGGATGATGATGTTGCGTCAGGCTGAGATGTGGGCTGCACAGCCGAGGTCGTACCTTCGGGCCTTGTGGTGGTGGTGGACACAGTGGTGGACTCAACTGTGGATGTGGCGGGACCAGCAGCAGTAGAGGCCGTCTGGAACACGGTGCTGGTGGTGGGTGTAGTTGTGGTGAGGCCTGTGGAAGTCATCTCCATTGTAGAGCTCATGGGATGAGCTGAGGTGGTGGCAGAAGTGGGGCTTGTCCCAGGAGCAGAGGACGCTGTTGGTGCAAGGACCGTGGTGGTTGCGGATGTTTCCTCTGTGGCTGTAGTGGTGACCTGCTCTGGCGTGGAACTCTCAGTGGGGCTGGATTGCGTCGTACTGCCAGCTGAAGTCTTTCCTTGGGAGGTTTCTTGTGCTGTGGAGGTTGTCTCAAATGGAGACGTCTCTGCTCTTGTGGAAGCCGCAGTTTGGCGACGCGAAGTGGACTGTGCAGTTGAGGTGGAGAATTCCGTTGTCATGGAGGTGGGCACAGTGCTGGGCTCAGAGCTTGAGGTTGATGTCGCAGCAGCAGTAGATGTTGTCTCCAAGCGGGTGGTGATGCCTGTTGTTGTGGTGAGAGCTGGTGAACTGGTCTCCAGAGTGGAGCTGCTGGGAAGAGAAGAAGTGGTGGTGGCAGAAGTTGGGCTTGTCCCAGGAGAAGAGGACGCCGTTTGCGGAAGGACCGTGGTGGTCGCGGCTCTCATCTCTGTCACTGGCATGGGCACAAAGTCAACAGGGGATGTTCCAGCAGGGCTGGCTTGGATTGGAGTGGTGGCTGAAGGCTTTAGGCTGGAGCTTTCTACTGTTGTGGACAGGATTGTGGCGGTTGTCCCAAGTGGAGATGTCTCTGGCCGAGGTGAAGAGGATGATGATGTTGCCTCAGGCTGAGATGTGGACTGCACAGCTGAGGTCGTACCTTCGGGCCTTGTGGTGGTGGTGGACACAGTGGTGGACTCAACTGTGGATGTGGCGGGACCAGCAGCAGTAGAGGCCGTCTGGAACACGGTGCTGGTGGTGGGTGTAGTTGTGGTGAGGCCTGTGGAAGTCATCTCCATTGTAGAGCTCATGGGATGAGCTGAGGTGGTGGCAGAAGTGGGGCTTGTCCCAGGAGCAGAGGACGCTGTTGGTGCAAGGACCGTGGTGGTTGCGGATGTTTCCTCTGTGGCTGTAGTGGTGACCTGCTCTGGCGTGGAAGTCTCAGTGGGGCTGGATTGCGTCGTAGTGCCAGCTGAAGTCTTTCCTTGGGAGGTTTCTTGTGCTGTGGAGGTTGTCTCAAATGGAGACGTGTCTGCTCTGGTGGAAGCCTCAGTTTGGCGACGCGAAGTGGACTGTGCAGTTGAGGTGGAGAATTCCGTTGTCATGGAGGTGGGCACAGTGCTGGGCTCAGAGCTTGAGGTTGATGTCGCAGCAGCAGTAGATGTTGTCTCCAAGCGGGTGGTGCTGCCTGTTGTTGTGGTGAGAGCTGGTGAACTGGTCTCCAGAGTGGAGCTGCTGGGAAGAGAAGAAGTGGTGGTGGCAGAAGTTGGGCTTGTCCCAGGAGAAGAGGACGCCGTTTGCGGAAGGACCGTGGTGGTCGCGGCTCTCATCTCTGTCACTGGCATGGGCACAAAGTCAACAGGGGATGTTCCAGCAGGGCTGGCTTGGATTGGAGTGGTGGCTGAAGGCTTTAGGCTGGAGCTTTCTACTGTTGTGGACAGGATTGTGGCGGTTGTCCCAAGTGGAGATGTCTCTGGCCGAGGTGAAGAGGATGATGATGTTGCCTCAGGCTGAGATGTGGGCTGCACAGCCGAGGTCGTACCTTCGGGCCTCGTGGTGGTGGTGGACACAGTGGTGGACTCAACTGTGGATGTGGCGGGACCAGCAGCAGTAGAGGCCGTCTGGAACACGGTGCTGGTGGTGGGTGTAGTTGTGGTGAGGCCTGTGGAAGTCATCTCCATTGTAGAGCTCATGGGATGAGCTGAGGTGGTGGCAGAAGTGGGGCTTGTCCCAGGAGCAGAGGACGCTGTTGGTGCAAGGACCGTGGTGGTTGCGGATGTTTCCTCTGTGGCTGTAGTGGTGACCTGCTCTGGCGTGGAACTCTCAGTGGGGCTGGATTGCGTCGTAGTGCCAGCTGAAGTCTTTCCTTGGGAGGTTTCTTGTGCTGTGGAGGTTGTCTCAAATGGAGACGTCTCTGCTCTGGTGGAAGCCGCAGTTTGGCGACGCGAAGTGGACTGTGCAGTTGAGGTGGAGAATTCCGTTGTCATGGAGGTGGGCACAGTGCTGGGCTCAGAGCTTGAGGTTGATGTCGCAGCAGCAGTAGATGTTGTCTCCAAGCGGGTGGTGCTGCCTGTTGTTGTGGTGAGAGCTGGTGAACTGGTCTCCAGAGTGGAGCTGCTGGGAAGAGAAGAAGTGGTGGTGGCAGAAGTTGGGCTTGTCCCAGGAGAAGAGGACGCCGTTTGCGGAAGGACCGTGGTGGTCGCGGCTCTCATCTCTGTCACTGGCATGGGCACAAAGTCAACAGGGGATGTTCCAGCAGGGCTGGCTTGGATTGGAGTGGTGGCTGAAGGCTTTAGGCTGGAGCTTTCTACTGTTGTGGACAGGATTGTGGCGGTTGTCCCAAGTGGAGATGTCTCTGGCCGAGGTGAAGAGGATGATGATGTTGCCTCAGGCTGAGATGTGGACTGCACAGCCGAGGTCGTACCTTCGGGCCTTGTGGTGGTGGTGGACACAGTGGTGGACTCAACTGTGGATGTGGCGGGACCAGCAGCAGTAGAGGCCGTCTGGAACAGGGTGCTGGTGGTGGGTGTAGTTGTGGTGAGGCCTGTGGAAGTCATCTCCATTGTAGAGCTCATGGGATGAGCTGAGGTGGTGGCAGAAGTGGGGCTTGTCCCAGGAGCAGAGGACGCTGTTGGTGCAAGGACCGTGGTGGTTGCGGATGTTTCCTCTGTGGCTGTAGTGGTGACCTGCTCTGGCGTGGAACTCTCAGTGGGGCTGGATTGCGTCGTACTGCCAGCTGAAGTCTTTCCTTGGGAGGTTTCTTGTGCTGTGGAGGTTGTCTCAAATGGAGACGTCTCTGCTCTGGTGGAAGCCGCAGTTTGGCGACGCGAAGTGGACTGTGCAGTTGAGGTGGAGAATTCCGTTGTCATGGAGGTGGGCACAGTGCTGGGCTCAGAGCTTGAGGTTGATGTCGCAGCAGCAGTAGATGTTGTCTCCAAGCGGGTGGTGATGCCTGTTGTTGTGGTGAGAGCTGGTGAACTGGTCTCCAGAGTGGAGCTGCTGGGAAGAGAAGAAGTGGTGGTGGCAGAAGTTGGGCTTGTCCCAGGAGAAGAGGACGCCGTTTGCGGAAGGACCGTGGTGGTCGCGGCTCTCATCTCTGTCACTGGCATGGGCACAAAGTCAACAGGGGATGTTCCAGCAGGGCTGGCTTGGATTGGAGTGGTGGCTGAAGGCTTTAGGCTGGAGCTTTCTACTGTTGTGGACAGGATTGTGGCGGTTGTCCCAAGTGGAGATGTCTCTGGCCGAGGTGAAGAGGATGATGATGTTGCCTCAGGCTGAGATGTGGACTGCACAGCCGAGGTCGTACCTTCGGGCCTTGTGGTGGTGGTGGACACAGTGGTGGACTCAACTGTGGATGTGGCGGGACCAGCAGCAGTAGAGGCCGTCTGGAACAGGGTGCTGGTGGTGGGTGTAGTTGTGGTGAGGCCTGTGGAAGTCATCTCCATTGTAGAGCTCATGGGATGAGCTGAGGTGGTGGCAGAAGTGGGGCTTGTCCCAGGAGCAGAGGACGCTGTTGGTGCAAGGACCGTGGTGGTTGCGGATGTTTCCTCTGTGGCTGTAGTGGTGACCTGCTCTGGCGTGGAACTCTCAGTGGGGCTGGATTGCGTCGTACTGCCAGCTGAAGTCTTTCCTTGGGAGGTTTCTTGTGCTGTGGAGGTTGTCTCAAATGGAGACGTCTCTGCTCTGGTGGAAGCCGCAGTTTGGCGACGCGAAGTGGACTGTGCAGTTGAGGTGGAGAATTCCGTTGTCATGGAGGTGGGCACAGTGCTGGGCTCAGAGCTTGAGGTTGATGTCGCAGCAGCAGTAGATGTTGTCTCCAAGCGGGTGGTGATGCCTGTTGTTGTGGTGAGAGCTGGTGAACTGGTCTCCAGAGTGGAGCTGCTGGGAAGAGAAGAAGTGGTGGTGGCAGAAGTTGGGCTTGTCCCAGGAGCAGAGGACGCCGTTTGCGGAAGGACCGTGGTGGTCGCGGCTCTCATCTCTGTCACTGGCATGGGCACAAAGTCAACAGGGGATGTTCCAGCAGGGCTGGCTTGGATTGGAGTGGTGGCTGAAGGCTTTAGGCTGGAGCTTTCTACTGTTGTGGACAGGATTGTGGCGGTTGTCCCAAGTGGAGATGTCTCTGGCCGAGGTGAAGAGGATGATGATGTTGCCTCAGGCTGAGATGTGGACTGCACAGCCGAGGTCGTACCTTCGGGCCTTGTGGTGGTGGTGGACACAGTGGTGGACTCAACTGTGGATGTGGCGGGACCAGCAGCAGTAGAGGCCGTCTGGAACAGGGTGCTGGTGGTGGGTGTAGTTGTGGTGAGGCCTGTGGAAGTCATCTCCATTGTAGAGCTCATGGGATGAGCTGAGGTGGTGGCAGAAGTGGGGCTTGTCCCAGGAGCAGAGGACGCTGTTGGTGCAAGGACCGTGGTGGTTGCGGATGTTTCCTCTGTGGCTGTAGTGGTGACCTGCTCTGGCGTGGAAATCTCAGTGGGGCTGGATTGCGTCGTAGTGCCAGCTGAAGTCTTTCCTTGGGAGGTTTCTTGTGCTGTGGAGGTTGTCTCAAATGGAGACGTCTCTGCTCTGGTGGAAGGCGAAGTTTGGCGACGCGAAGTGGACTGTGCAATTGAGGTGGAGAATTCCGTTGTCGTGGAGGTGGGCACAGTGCTGGGCTCAGAGCTTGAGGTTGATGTCGCAGCAGCAGTAGATGTTGTCTCCAAGCGGGTGGTGATGCCTGTTGTTGTGGTGAGAGCTGGTGAACTGGTCTCCAGAGTGGAGCTGCTGGGAAGAGAAGAAGTGGTGGTGGCAGAAGTTGGGCTTGTCCCAGGAGCAGAGGACGCCGTTTGCGGAAGGACCGTGGTGGTCGCGGCTCTCATCTCTGTCACTGGCATGGGCACAAAGTCAACAGGGGATGTTCCAGCAGGGCTGGCTTGGATTGGAGTGGTGGCTGAAGGCTTTAGGCTGGAGCTTTCTACTGTTGTGGACAGGATTGTGGCGGTTGTCCCAAGTGGAGATGTCTCTGGCCGAGGTGAAGAGGATGATGATGTTGCCTCAGGCTTAGATGTGGACTGCACAGCCGAGGTCGTACCTTCGGGCCTTGTGGTGGTGGTGGACACAGTGGTGGACTCAACTGTGGATGTGGCGGGACCAGCAGCAGTAGAGGCCGTCTGGAACACGGTGCTGGTGGTGGGTGTAGTTGTGGTGAGGCCTGTGGAAGTCATCTCCATTGTAGAGCTCATGGGATGAGCTGAGGTGGTGGCAGAAGTGGGGCTTGTCCCAGGAGCAGAGGACGCTGTTGGTGCAAGGACCGTGGTGGTTGCGGATGTTTCCTCTGTGGCTGTAGTGGTGACCTGCTCTGGCGTGGAAGTCTCAGTGGGGCTGGATTGCGTCGTAGTGCCAGCTGAAGTCTTTCCTTGGGAGGTTTCTTGTGCTGTGGAGGTTGTCTCAAATGGAGACGTCTCTGCTCTGGTGGAAGGCGAAGTTTGGCGACGCGAAGTGGACTGTGCAGTTGAGGTGGAGAATTCCGTTGTCATGGAGGTGGGCACAGTGCTGGGCTCAGAGATTGAGGTTGATGTCGCAGCAGCAGTAGATGTTGTCTCCAAGCGGGTGGTGATGCCTGTTGTTGTGGTGAGAGCTGGTGAACTGGTCTCCAGAGTGGAGCTGCTGGGAAGAGAAGAAGTGGTGGTGGCAGAAGTTGGGCTTGTCCCAGGAGAAGAGGACGCCGTTTGCGGAAGGACCGTGGTGGTCGCGGCTCTCATCTCTGTCACTGGCATGGGCACAAAGTCAACAGGGGATGTTCCAGCAGGGCTGGCTTGGATTGGAGTGGTGGCTGAAGGCTTTAGGCTGGAGCTTTCTACTGTTGTGGACAGGATTGTGGCGGTTGTCCCAAGTGGAGATGTCTCTGGCCGAGGTGAAGAGGATGATGATGTTGCCTCAGGCTGAGATGTGGACTGCACAGCCGAGGTCGTACCTTCGGGCCTTGTGGTGGTGGTGGACACAGTGGTGGACTCAACTGTGGATGTGGCGGGACCAGCAGCAGTAGAGGCCGTCTGGAACAGGGTGCTGGTGGTGGGTGTAGTTGTGGTGAGGCCTGTGGAAGTCATCTCCATTGTAGAGCTCATGGGATGAGCTGAGGTGGTGGCAGAAGTGGGGCTTGTCCCAGGAGCAGAGGACGCTGTTGGTGCAAGGACCGTGGTGGTTGCGGATGTTTCCTCTGTGGCTGTAGTGGTGACCTGCTCTGGCGTGGAACTCTCAGTGGGGCTGGATTGCGTCGTACTGCCAGCTGAAGTCTTTCCTTGGGAGGTTTCTTGTGCTGTGGAGGTTGTCTCAAATGGAGACGTCTCTGCTCTGGTGGAAGCCGCAGTTTGGCGACGCGAAGTGGACTGTGCAGTTGAGGTGGAGAATTCCGTTGTCATGGAGGTGGGCACAGTGCTGGGCTCAGAGCTTGAGGTTGATGTCGCAGCAGCAGTAGATGTTGTCTCCAAGCGGGTGGTGATGCCTGTTGTTGTGGTGAGAGCTGGTGAACTGGTCTCCAGAGTGGAGCTGCTGGGAAGAGAAGAAGTGGTGGTGGCAGAAGTTGGGCTTGTCCCAGGAGCAGAGGACGCCGTTTGCGGAAGGACCGTGGTGGTCGCGGCTCTCATCTCTGTCACTGGCATGGGCACAAAGTCAACAGGGGATGTTCCAGCAGGGCTGGCTTGGATTGGAGTGGTGGCTGAAGGCTTTAGGCTGGAGCTTTCTACTGTTGTGGACAGGATTGTGGCGGTTGTCCCAAGTGGAGATGTCTCTGGCCGAGGTGAAGAGGATGATGATGTTGCCTCAGGCTGAGATGTGGACTGCACAGCCGAGGTCGTACCTTCGGGCCTTGTGGTGGTGGTGGACACAGTGGTGGACTCAACTGTGGATGTGGCGGGACCAGCAGCAGTAGAGGCCGTCTGGAACAGGGTGCTGGTGGTGGGTGTAGTTGTGGTGAGGCCTGTGGAAGTCATCTCCATTGTAGAGCTCATGGGATGAGCTGAGGTGGTGGCAGAAGTGGGGCTTGTCCCAGGAGCAGAGGACGCTGTTGGTGCAAGGACCGTGGTGGTTGCGGATGTTTCCTCTGTGGCTGTAGTGGTGACCTGCTCTGGCGTGGAAATCTCAGTGGGGCTGGATTGCGTCGTAGTGCCAGCTGAAGTCTTTCCTTGGGAGGTTTCTTGTGCTGTGGAGGTTGTCTCAAATGGAGACGTCTCTGCTCTGGTGGAAGGCGAAGTTTGGCGACGCGAAGTGGACTGTGCAATTGAGGTGGAGAATTCCGTTGTCGTGGAGGTGGGCACAGTGCTGGGCTCAGAGCTTGAGGTTGATGTCGCAGCAGCAGTAGATGTTGTCTCCAAGCGGGTGGTGATGCCTGTTGTTGTGGTGAGAGCTGGTGAACTGGTCTCCAGAGTGGAGCTGCTGGGAAGAGAAGAAGTGGTGGTGGCAGAAGTTGGGCTTGTCCCAGGAGCAGAGGACGCCGTTTGCGGAAGGACCGTGGTGGTCGCGGCTCTCATCTCTGTCACTGGCATGGGCACAAAGTCAACAGGGGATGTTCCAGCAGGGCTGGCTTGGATTGGAGTGGTGGCTGAAGGCTTTAGGCTGGAGCTTTCTACTGTTGTGGACAGGATTGTGGCGGTTGTCCCAAGTGGAGATGTCTCTGGCCGAGGTGAAGAGGATGATGATGTTGCCTCAGGCTTAGATGTGGACTGCACAGCCGAGGTCGTACCTTCGGGCCTTGTGGTGGTGGTGGACACAGTGGTGGACTCAACTGTGGATGTGGCGGGACCAGCAGCAGTAGAGGCCGTCTGGAACACGGTGCTGGTGGTGGGTGTAGTTGTGGTGAGGCCTGTGGAAGTCATCTCCATTGTAGAGCTCATGGGATGAGCTGAGGTGGTGGCAGAAGTGGGGCTTGTCCCAGGAGCAGAGGACGCTGTTGGTGCAAGGACCGTGGTGGTTGCGGATGTTTCCTCTGTGGCTGTAGTGGTGACCTGCTCTGGCGTGGAAGTCTCAGTGGGGCTGGATTGCGTCGTAGTGCCAGCTGAAGTCTTTCCTTGGGAGGTTTCTTGTGCTGTGGAGGTTGTCTCAAATGGAGACGTCTCTGCTCTGGTGGAAGGCGAAGTTTGGCGACGCGAAGTGGACTGTGCAGTTGAGGTGGAGAATTCCGTTGTCATGGAGGTGGGCACAGTGCTGGGCTCAGAGATTGAGGTTGATGTCGCAGCAGCAGTAGATGTTGTCTCCAAGCGGGTGGTGATGCCTGTTGTTGTGGTGAGAGCTGGTGAACTGGTCTCCAGAGTGGAGCTGCTGGGAAGAGAAGAAGTGGTGGTGGCAGAAGTTGGGCTTGTCCCAGGAGAAGAGGACGCCGTTTGCGGAAGGACCGTGGTGGTCGCGGCTCTCATCTCTGTCACTGGCATGGGCACAAAGTCAACAGGGGATGTTCCAGCAGGGCTGGCTTGGATTGGAGTGGTGGCTGAAGGCTTTAGGCTGGAGCTTTCTACTGTTGTGGACAGGATTGTGGCGGTTGTCCCAAGTGGAGATGTCTCTGGCCAAGGTGAAGAGGATGATGATGTTGCCTCAGGCTGAGATGTGGACTGCACAGCCGAGGTCGTACCTTCCGGCCTTGTGGTGGTGGTGGACACAGTGGTGGACTCAACTGTGGATGTGGCGGGACCAGCAGCAGTAGAGGCCGTCTGGAACAGGGTGCTGGTGGTGGGCGTAGTTGTGGTGAGGCCTGTGGAAGTCATCTCCATTGTAGAGCTCATGGGATGAGCTGAGGTGGTGGCAGAAGTGGGGCTTGTCCCAGGAGCAGAGGACGCTGTTGGTGCAAGGACCGTGGTGGTTGCGGATGTTTCCTCTGTGGCTGTAGTGGTGACCTGCTCTGGCGTGGAAGTCTCAGTGGGGCTGGATTGCGTCGTAGTGCCAGCTGAAGTCTTTCCTTGGGAGGTTTCTTGTGCTGTGGAGGTTGTCTCAAATGGAGACGTCTCTGCTCTGGTGGAAGGCGAAGTTTGGCGACGCGAAGTGGACTGTGCAGTTGAGGTGGAGAATTCCGTTGTCATGGAGGTGGGCACAGTGCTGGGCTCAGAGCTTGAGGTTGATGTCGCAGCAGCAGTAGATGTTGTCTCCAAGCAGGTGGTGATGCCTGTTGTTGTGGTGAGAGCTGGTGAACTGGTCTCCAGAGTGGAGCTGCTGGGAAGAGAAGAAGTGGTGGTGGCAGAAGTTGGGCTTGTCCCAGGAGAAGAGGATGCCGTTTGCGGAAGGACCGTGGTGGTCGCGGCTCTCATCTCTGTCACTGGCATGGGCACAAAGTCAACAGGGGATGTTCCAGCAGGGCTGGCTTGGATTGGAGTGGTGGCTGAAGGCTTTAGGCTGGAGCTTTCTACTGTTGTGGACAGGATTGTGGCGGTTGTCCCAAGTGGAGATGTCTCTGGCCGAGGTGAAGAGGATGATGATGTTGCCTCAGGCTGAGATGTGGACTGCACAGCCGAGGTCGTACCTTCGGGCCTTGTGGTGGTGGTGGACACAGTGGTGGACTCAACTGTGGATGTGGCGGGACCAGCAGCAGTAGAGGCCGTCTGGAACACGGTGCTGGTGGTGGGTGTAGTTGTGGTGAGGCCTGTGGAAGTCATCTCCATTGTAGAGCTCATGGGATGAGCTGAGGTGGTGGCAGAAGTGGGGCTTGTCCCAGGAGCAGAGGACGCTGTTGGTGCAAGGACCGTGGTGGTTGCGGATGTTTCCTCTGTGGCTGTAGTGGTGACCTGCTCTGGCGTGGAACTCTCAGTGGGGCTGGATTGCGTCGTAGTGCCAGCTGAAGTCTTTCCTTGGGAGGTTTCTTGTGCTGTGGAGGTTGTCTCAATTGGAGACGTGTCTGCTCTGGTGGAAGGCGCAGTTTGGCGACGCGAAGTGGACTGTGCAGTTGAGGTGGAGAATTCCGTTGTCATGGAGGTGGGCACAGTGCTGGGCTCAGAGCTTGAGGTTGATGTCGCAGCAGCAGTAGATGTTGTCTCCAAGCGGGTGGTGATGCCTGTTGTTGTGGTGAGAGCTGGTGAACTGGTCTCCAGAGTGGAGCTGCTGGGAAGAGAAGAAGTGGTGGTGGCAGAAGTTGGGCTTGTCCCAGGAGAAGAGGATGCTGTTTGCGGAAGGACCGTGGTGGTCGCGGCTCTCATCTCTGTCACTGGCATGGGCACAAAGTCAACAGGGGATGTTCCAGCAGGGCTGGCTTGGATTGGAGTGGTGGCTGAAGGCTTTAGGCTGGAGCTTTCTACTGTTGTGGACAGGATTGTGGCGGTTGTCCCAAGTGGAGATGTCTCTGGCCGAGGTGAAGAGGATGATGATGTTGCCTCAGGCTGAGATGTGGACTGCACAGCCGAGGTCGTACCTTCGGGCCTTGTGGTGGTGGTGGACACAGTGGTGGACTCAACTGTGGATGTGGCGGGACCAGCAGCAGTAGAGGCCGTCTGGAACAGGGTGCTGGTGGTGGGTGTAGTTGTGGTGAGGCCTGTGGAAGTCATCTCCATTGTAGAGCTCATGGGATGAGCTGAGGTGGTGGCAGAAGTGGGGCTTGTCCCAGGAGCAGAGGACGCTGTTGGTGCAAGGACCGTGGTGGTTGCGGATGTTTCCTCTGTGGCTGTAGTGGTGACCTGCTCTGGCGTGGAAGTCTCAGTGGGGCTGGATTGCGTCGCAGTGGCAGCTGAAGTCTTTCCTTGGGAGGTTTCTTGTGCTGTGGAGGTTGTCTCAAATGGAGACGTGTCTGCTCTGGTGGAAGGCGAAGTTTGGCGACGCGAAGTGGACTGTGCAGTTGAGGTGGAGAATTCCGTTGTCATGGAGGTGGGCACAGTGCTGGGCTCAGAGCTTGAGGTTGATGTCGCAGCAGCAGTAGATGTTGTCTCCAAGCGGGTGGTGATGCCTGTTGTTGTGGTGAGAGCTGGTGAACTGGTCTCCAGAGTGGAGCTGCTGGGAAGAGAAGAAGTGGTGGTGGCAGAAGTTGGGCTTGTCCCAGGAGAAGAGGACGCCGTTTGCGGAAGGACCGTGGTGGTTGCGGCTCTCATCTCTGTCACTGGCATGGGCACAAAGTCAACAGGGGATGTTCCAGCAGGGCTGGCTTGGATTGGAGTGGTGGCTGAAGGCTTTAGGCTGGAGCTTTCTACTGTTGTGGACAGGATTGTGGCGGTTGTCCCAAGTGGAGATGTCTCTGGCCGAGGTGAAGAGGATGATGATGTTGCCTCAGGCTGAGATGTGGACTGCACAGCCGAGGTCGTACCTTCGGGCCTTGTGGTGGTGGTGGACACAGTGGTGGACTCAACTGTGGATGTGGCGGGACCAGCAGCAGTAGAGGCCGTCTGGAACACGGTGCTGGTGGTGGGTGTAGTTGTGGTGAGGCCTGTGGAAGTCATCTCCATTGTAGAGCTCATGGGATGAGCTGAGGTGGTGGCAGAAGTGGGGCTTGTCCCAGGAGCAGAGGATGCTGTTGGTGCAAGGACCGTGGTGGTTGCGGATGTTTCCTCTGTGGCTGTAGTGGTGACCTGCTCTGGCGTGGAACTCTCAGTGGGGCTGGATTGCGTCGTAGTGCCAGCTGAAGTCTTTCCTTGGGAGGTTTCTTGTGCTGTGGAGGTTGTCTCAATTGGAGACGTGTCTGCTCTGGTGGGAGGCACAGTTTGGCGACGCGAAGTGGACTGTGCAGTTGAGGTGGAGAATTCCGTTGTCATGGAGGTGGGCACAGTGCTGGGCTCAGAGCTTGAGGTTGATGTCGCAGCAGCAGTAGATGTTGTCTCCAAGCGGGTGGTGATGCCTGTTGTTGTGGTGAGAGCTGGTGAACTGGTCTCCAGAGTGGAGCTGCTGGGAAGAGAAGAAGTGGTGGTGGCAGAAGTTGGGCTTGTCCCAGGAGAAGAGGACGCCGTTTGCGGAAGGACCGTGGTGGTCGCGGCTCTCATCTCTGTCACTGGCATGGGCACAAAGTCAACAGGGGATGTTCCAGCAGGGCTGGCTTGGATTGGAGTGGTGGCTGAAGGCTTTAGGCTGGAGCTTTCTACTGTTGTGGACAGGATTGTGGCGGTTGTCCCAAGTGGAGATGTCTCTGGCCGAGGTGAAGAGGATGATGATGTTGCGTCAGGCTGAGATGTGGGCTGCACAGCCGAGGTCGTACCTTCGGGCCTTGTGGTGGTGGTGGACACAGTGGTGGACTCAACTGTGGATGTGGCGGGACCAGCAGCAGTAGAGGCCGTCTGGAACACGGTGCTGGTGGTGGGTGTAGTTGTGGTGAGGCCTGTGGAAGTCATCTCCATTGTAGAGCTCATGGGATGAGCTGAGGTGGTGGCAGAAGTGGGGCTTGTCCCAGGAGCAGAGGACGCTGTTGGTGCAAGGACCGTGGTGGTTTCGGATGTTTCCTCTGTGGCTGTAGTGGTGACCTGCTCTGGCGTGAAACTCTCAGTGGGGCTGGATTGCGAGGTAGTGCCAGCTGAAGTCTTTCCTTGGGAGGTTTCTTGTGCTGTGGAGGTTGTCTCAAATGGAGACGTCTCTGTTCTGGTGGAAGGCGAAGTTTGGCGACGCGAAGTGGACTGTGCAGTTGAGGTGGAGAATTCCGTTGTCATGGAGGTGGGCACAGTGCTGGGCTCAGAGCTTGAGGTTGATGTCGCAGCAGCAGTAGATGTTGTCTCCAAGCGGGTGGTGATGCCTGTTGTTGTGGTGAGAGCTGGTGAACTGGTCTCCAGAGTGGAGCTGCTGGGAAGAGAAGAAGTGGTGGTGGCAGAAGTTGGGCTTGTCCCAGGAGAAGAGGACGCCGTTTGCGGAAGGACCGTGGTGGTCGCGGCTCTCATCTCTGTCACTGGCATGGGCACAAAGTCAACAGGGGATGTTCCAGCAGGGCTGGCTTGGATTGGAGTGGTGGCTGAAGGCTTTAGGCTGGAGCTTTCTACTGTTGTGGACAGGATTGTGGCGGTTGTCCCAAGTGGAGATGTCTCTGGCCGAGGTGAAGAGGATGATGATGTTGCCTCAGGCTGAGATGTGGGCTGCACAGCCGAGGTCGTACCTTCGGGCCTTGTGGTGGTGGTGGACACAGTGGTGGACTCAACTGTGGATGTGGCGGGACCAGCAGCAGTAGAGGCCGTCTGGAACACGGTGCTGGTGGTGGCTGTAGTTGTGGTGAGGCCTGTGGAAGTCATCTCCATTGTAGAGCTCATGGGACGAGCTGAGGTGGTGGCAGAAGTGGGGCTCGTCCCAGGAGCAGAGGACGCTGTTGGTGCAAGGACCGTGGTGGTTGCGGATGTTTCCCCTGTGGCTGTAGTGGTGACCTGCTCTGGCGTGGAACTCTCAGGGGGGCTGGATTGCGTCGTAGTGCCAGCTGAAGTCTTTCCTTGGGAGGTTTCTTGTGCTGTGGAGGTTGTCTCAAATGGAGACGTCTCTGCTCTGGTGGAAGGCGAAGTTTGGCGACGCGAAGTGGACTGTGCAGTTGAGGTGGAGAATTCCGTTGTCATGGAGGTGGGCACAGTGCTGGGCTCAGAGCTTGAGGTTGATGTCGCAGCAGCAGTAGATGTTGTCTCCAAGCGGGTGGTGATGCCTGTTGTTGTGGTGAGAGCTGGTGAACTGGTCTCCAGAGTGGAGCTGCTGGGAAGAGAAGAAGTGGTGGTGGCAGAAGTTGGGCTTGTCCCAGGAGAAGAGGACGCCGTTTGCGGAAGGACCGTGGTGGTCGCGGCTCTCATCTCTGTCACTGGCATGGGCACAAAGTCAACAGGGGATGTTCCAGCAGGGCTGGCTTGGATTGGAGTGGTGGCTGAAGGCTTTAGGCTGGAGCTTTCTACTGTTGTGGACAGGATTGTGGCGGTTGTCCCAAGTGGAGATGTCTCTGGCCGAGGTGAAGAGGATGATGATGTTGCCTCAGGCTGAGATGTGGACTGCACAGCCGAGGTCGTACCTTCGGGCCTTGTGGTGGTGGTGGACACAGTGGTGGACTCAACTGTGGATGTGGCGGGACCAGCAGCAGTAGAGGCCGTCTGGAACAGGGTGCTGGTGGTGGGTGTAGTTGTGGTGAGGCCTGTGGAAGTCATCTCCATTGTAGAGCTCATGGGATGAGCTGAGGTGGTTGTAGAATTTGGGCTTGTCCCAGGAGAAGGGGACGCTGTTGGTGCAAGGACTGTGGTGGTCCCGGATTTTTTTTCCGTCCCTTCATTTTGTACCTGTTGAAGGGTTGATATTCCACCAGGACTGGAAGTACCTCTAGTGTTGTTCTCTGGATCTTGGTGGGTGGTTTGTTCTGTTGTTTTGAGAGTTGTGGTTTCGTTTTGACTCTGCAACTTGTCTTTCCTAATGGATATTCCTAAAATTGTTGTTTTACTGTCCATTGGGCTCAAGGTTTCTTCTGTCTTTGATATCATATTTGTTGTTGATATTTTGTCATTCCCAGGCGGTTTTGGAGATGTTGTTTTTACGTCAGTAGTTGATTTCATTACTTTAGTGCTGATTGTTGTCCTGTCTTGTTGCTGTGAATTTCCTGTAAAAGAAATTGATTTTTTAGGTAGTTTTTGAGAACCTCTGCTCCTTTTTAATTCTCTATATTATTCCAACTACTTCCTGTGAATTCTTTGCTTGTTTAAATACTGTTCTACTGCATTTTATCTCTTTTCACAACTTCATACCTTGGAGATTTCTTTTTTCCAGGCTTTCTTGGAAATATGTCCCTATATTTACATCTCATTGAATATTAATGAGTGAAGAGACTGAAGAATCATTTGCTGGTCAAGAATTACCTTATATAATGTTAGTTTGAAGTCAGAGAATGGGACTTGTGTTGGAATGGATCCAGAAAATCCTTTTGTTCCACCCCCTGCTGTGGGCAGGGACACCTTCCACTGTCCCAGGCTGCTCCAAGCTCCGTCCAGCCTGGCCTTGGGCAGTGCCAGGGATCCAGGGGCAGCCACAGCTGCTCTTGGCACCCTGTGCCACCACCCCCACAGGGAACAATTCCTAACACCCATCCCTAATCAACCCTCTCCATGGTTAAAGCCATTCCCCCATTCCTGTCCCCAATCCCTTGTCCCAAGTCCCTCTCCAGCTCTCTTGGACTCCTTTTAGGCACTGGGAGGATCTCTAAGGTCTCCCTGGAGCCTTCTCCAGGCTGGACAATCCCAGTTGCCTCAGCCTGGCTCCATATGAGGGCTGCTCTCTCATTCTCCTCATCTTGGTGGCCTCCTCTGGACTCAGTCCAATAGGTTGAGTGATCACTGGACCTTTATCCCTTCAACAGTGGTGTTCTCAAAAACCCTCTTGCACTTCATCTGTCCCTTCCTGCACTCAAATCAACAGACATGTCCAGCTAGAGGTTCTCTAAAGTGATCTTCAAAGAACAGTAAAACCAGAACGTTCTTTGCAGCTGAACATGTGCATTCACATGTGCAAGGTATCCCAGTTTCCTGCACTGCAATTCGGAAGAGCCATTCATTTTTTTTTTTCCAAATCATTTGAATTCTAGTCCTGTCTTCCAAAGTATTTGCAAGATTCCTAACTTTTATCATTCCATAGATAATCTTTCAAATTATTTAGGAGGAAATGTCCTTAAGGTGGAGAACTGATGGCATTTAAAATGTAACCTCTGTTACTGCTAGGCATTAATTGTTATGGATTTTTTAATCTAAGTTTTTTCATCCAAACCCAGAAAAGAACAGTAACAGCCATCTATAAGAATTTGCCTCTACCCTGGATGATTTCTTCTTTTAGGAAAGTGTTATGTCAATCACTGTTAAAATTTATTTTCTGATTGAATTCTTAGTCCAGCTGAGGGTTTCCCTTTGGCTGAAACCTTTTGTCAAAAAGGAAGTTGAATCAGGCTGTACCAATTTGTTCATTTTCTTACTTTGTAACACTTTATTATTTTAGTATTTAGTTTTAAGATTCTTCTGCTTTTTTGCAGTAAAGCTAGTTAGCAGAGGGCTCCCCCAACCCCTTCCTTCCCAATGAGAAATTGCATTACTACTCAGCCCCATTTTTTTGATGTCCCCAGTTTTCCATGGAAAAGAGGGTCAAAGACTGTTCAGAGTTTTCTGGAACAGCGTCTCAAGAACACTAAGCTGTTTCAGGATTTAAATATATGGTTCACTGAGGGACATCAGCCATGTCTGTAATTCCCAGATTTCGAAAGAGTAGCAGATACCTAAATAGGTGAATATAGGGGTCAAGAAAAACACTCTGAACAAGCCCAACATTTTTCAAAATACTCTGAACAAGTCCAACATTTTTCCAGCTGCGTTTTATGTAAGTATTACATATTCACACTCTTGTTTTTTTCCAGGCTTTCTGAATTGGCAACACCTAAAAAAATCTGCTATTCATCCGTGGCTCTTTCAGCGACGACAACACAATAGCCGCGGGTTTGTCGCTCCAATTGAATTCCCCTGTTCCCCTGAGGTGCACACAAATGTTCCAAACCATCTCTATGGTGTGGCTCTAAGGAGGGGCTCATTCTATAATAACCCGTCACTGGAATCACACCCCGGTCTCTCCCCTGTCAGGTTGGTTGTGTCACATCAGGAGATTCTCTTCTGGTGAAGCATTCCAGGCTCGTTAGTAACGCCTGGGCTCGACGCCCACCAGGAAATGAGCAGGGCTGGCATCCTGCCTCAGGTGGTGCCGTTAGGAGAGGAAGGATGGGGAAAGGGAGAGAGGGACTCAGACCGAGCTTTTTCAAATGCAGGGAATCGCTATCACATCCCAGCATCCTCACAAACAGCTCCATGGGATTATGGGATCGTAGTTTAGCCATAGTTTGGTTCCTCCCTGCCTTAAAGCCCTTCTCGTTTCATCCCTACCTTCCACTAGCCCAGGTTGCTCCAAGCCCTGTCCAACCCGGCCTTGGACACTTCCAGGCCAGGGAATAGGGCAGCCACAGCTGCTCTGGGCAACCTGTGCCAGGGCCTCATCATCCTCTGAATTCTTGGCTAATACCTCATCTCTATCACTTTGAAGCCATTCCCCCTCATCCTGTCACTCCAGGCCCTTGGAAATGGTCTCTCTCTCTCTCCATCTTTCTCATTGGCTCCCTTCAGGTTCTGGAAGGCCACAGGGTCACCCCAAAGTTTCTCTTCTCCAGACTGAAAAACCTCAGTTCTCCCAGCAGGGCTGCTCTACCCCTTTGATCCTCCTGGTGCCTCCTCTGGACTCTTTCTCCTGTGCTGGGAGCCCCAAGCTGGAGGCAGCTCTGCAGGTGGGGTCTCACCTGAGTCAGGTAGGGTCACACCAAATCTCTTTGTTGTCACAACTCCCAGCTGCACAATGGAAGGGAAGGATTCCTGTGGGGGTTCTGCAGGTATTTGTTTTACCTGCACTCCCTGAGTTTGCTGTGCCCCCACCTGGAGCCACCTGCACTGTCAGGGGCCGTGTGGCCACATGAACACAGAGCAAAGCAAAGCACTGAGCTGCCCCTCTTGCCACCTGTGATCCAGCCCAGAGCAAGGCCCAGCTCTGTCTCTTCCCCATTCCTAAATCTTTGTTGTTTTTCTGGATTCCAGACTCAGTCAAGTGATGCTCTGGTATTTTGTGCATGGGATTAAAAACAAGAGAATATTACAAATGATGGGTGTGGTAATATTAATGTTAGGACGGAAGGTCAGAGGAGACTCCGTGAAAGGAAGGGGCAGCCAGTGTGAGAATGAGTAAATTGGTAGTAACTCCTCAAGCTTTGTTTCTACTCACAGACCTGTCCTTGTCTTTTTCATTCACATTAATGGTCATGATATTGAACACTGCAAAGTTTTCAGAATTAAGGATGCACATAAAAACATTGGATGGACAGGATACAGGGAATGGCTCCCAGTGCCAGAGGGCAAGGTTGGGATATTGGGGAGAAATTCTTCCCTGTGAGGGTGTGAAGGGTTGGGATAGAATTCCCAGAGCAGCTGTGGCTGCCCCTGGATCCCTGGCAGTGCCCAAGGCCAGGCTGGACAGGGCTTGGAGCAGCCTGGGACAGTGGAAGGTGTCCCTGCTATGGCAGGGGGTGGAATGGGATGGGCTTTAAGATCCTTTCCAATCCAAACCATTCTGTACTATATAAAAAAATTTTTATATATATATGTAATATATGTAAATGTAAATGTAAATGTAAATCAATAAGTATATATATAAAAATATGTATTTCTTATTCAAAAAAGGATACAGATCTCTATAAATGTCAGCACTAAGTAAGGCTTTTCCCAAAATGTCTAATACTGGAATCCCTGTACCTCCGTGCATTTATATTTTTATATATTATTTTCTATATTAACATATACATTCTTTGCTATATAAACATCTAGAGAATGGCTAAATTCCTCCTTTTTTTTTTTTTCTGTTCTACCTGGAGGTTTTAAGCCACTCCTGGCCATGCCTAATAGACTGTTATGAGGGATTTTTCAGAATACTAGAAGAGGGGAGCAAACACTCCCCTGGCAGAGGGATCTGGTGATGCACAGAGCTAAACTCCCCATATCCCACCTCTCTGTATCCCAAACTCCTCTGGGAAGCAACGTGGAACCACACATTTCCAACACTAATTGGCTGTATTTCGTGGTTAAGCAGTAATTTTGCAGACATTAAAATACCCAGGCTGAATTGCAAACTCCAGAATTAGTGACCCTTGTCCTTCCAAGGACAAATCCACCAAGAATTCACCAAAATATCAAAGTTCCCTCACTGCACCGCAGCAGGGGCTTCCTGATCCCAGTCAGAATTTCCTAACAGGAGTTTTCATGCTCTACAACAAAGCTGGATTTCTTTTGCAGTGCAGTGAATATTTTCACGTCCACCTGCACTTAAAATCTGGCTCTGGGCAGGAATCCTCGTGCAGATTTCTATTCACCAGCTCAGACAAAAACAGCCTAAATCTTACCAAGACGTGGTAAATTGATTGACAGCAATATAATTTTATTAATATTAAAAACTCCAAGCGTTTTTTGAGCGCACGTACTTTAAAGCAGTAAAACTTAGCTCCAGTGTTTCCTCTCTAATTCAGAATTAAAACAGCCTTAATTGCCTTTAATTTAAAACTAATTTCAATTAAGCTGCTGGTTGTGTGAACAAAGACATTTTATATGTTAGCACCAAGGCACTTAAAATGTCTCTAGTAATTTGAATTAATTAATTCATTAACGCAGGGAGAGTTCTGTAAGTCACTGGGACTTCAACTCTTAAGTGTCCTATTTATTCCATAAAATGAATTTTATAAACCTTTGAGTAACCACTACCACAAAACTGCTTTTTCATAAAAAAATCAAATCATTCCAGCTTGATTAAAAAAAAAAAAGCAAATTAAAAATTTAGATTATTAAACATCTTCTAGATGTTAAATTCAGAGACATTTCCAAAGCTAATTTCTATGTTGTAAGAAATATAATTTCAGAGACTGGAGCACTCCAGACTCTCTGTCATTTCATTGCCATTAAAAATGTTATTTTTACCCACTTTTTCAAATAATACACACCTGGAAAATATTGTAAAATTCTCAAAAATACTTTCAGCTTGATTATTTTCTATTAACAATTATGATTTAGATTCCCCCCCTCCTTTTTATGATTTCAAAACTCAGTTGAAGAATGTAGATGAGCTGTTTGTAAAGTAAATATTAACGTCTCATTCATCTCTTCAGAAAACAAAATTAACTTTGCATGCTAAAACAAATGTTGTAATTTATACTTTGGCTTTTGCTACATGAAATTAGAACAGCTCAGCTTTGGCAATTCCTCTGTATTTATATTCAATAAATCTGAAAAATAAATGTTGTCGTCTCTCTTACTTTCTTCTTTTAACTGATGAGTAGAAGTGCTAAAACTTGGCAAGACCACGAGCAAGATCAGCCCATCACTCCAAAGTGATTTGGGGTTTTTCATTTGTATCACAAATTCTGGATAGATTTAATCATCAGTGTTGTTTGAAGTGATTAGATGGGAATAAAACCTGTTTTGTTTTTAGTTTTAGTGGCCATCGTTTAATTTACAAAATCTGTTCAACTGTACAAACACATACTGACAGAGCTTTTCTAATAAAAGAGTAAATTAGATTTTTTTTTTCAATTGAGTAATTAAAAAAATTAGGTATTTAATAAATTAACTAGCTAAATAAATGTTACTTACCGATGGAGCAGCACAATACAATGACAACACACAAAACCTTCATCTTAGATCGGGATAAATTTGTCGTCCAATCCATCCTTTTTTTTTTCCTGACACAGTTGGAATTTTCTGGCAAGATCAGAAATTGTCCCAAACTCCCTTGGGGATCTGCAGCTTTGGGCAGCAACAGGAGTGACCCTCACACGGGAGAGGACAAGATGAGTGTGATGGTCAAGGGGGAAATGCTCTTAAACTCCAGCCCCTTGCATAACGCCAGCCCTTGGTGGAGGTTTGGACCACACCTGTACCTGACAGCCCAAGGATTTTCAAATTAGAACCTGGTACTTTCCCTCTAGGGAAGGTAAATAAGAAACTCTCTGCTTGAAAAGGTCAGCGGGAGTGAATCTGAGCATGAAATGAGCAGGAATGGGGACAGGCCTACACCCTTGAAGGCCACAATCACACATTCATCTGGCAGATATTTAAGTTCAGGGTGGACACGGAGACAGGAGTTTGGCTGGGCTCTGAGTTTACATTTCAGTCGCACGGGCCTGGTCTGAGTGATGAGCAAACATTTCCTGATGCTCTCTGTGGGTCGCTCTGAGCAGCAGGAGCCCGGGGTGCTCGGTAAGGAAACCCTGCTGGGCTCATCCTTCCTTCCCAGCACCAATTCCTGGGGACCAGAGGTCCATCCCCTGCCAAAACTGCAAACTGACAGCTTGGCACAGTCTCAGTCCATCCCCTGGGATTTCTCTGGAGGATGGACAGAGTGGTTCAGGAGAACTTCTCTGAGGGGTAAACCCACGGGTGAAATCCAGCAAATCCACGTGTTGCTCTCCCAAGTCCATGGGGCAGTGGATAAAGTTTAAGGAGGAAACTGCCACGCCTCTGAATCCAGGTGGGAATTAAAAAGGTTTCCAATTATTTTGAGCCATCACCAATACTGAGTTGGATGCTTTATCCTTCTTGATCAGGATTGATCTGCAGGTGAACAGACTTTCTCTGGGTTTCGGTTCCTTCATCCCTCAAGCCTTGTCCCTGTTCTCTTTCCAGAATCCTGCTCCTCTTTCCTCTCACACCTCTTCCAAACCCCGGTGAACCCAGGAAAGACCAATTCTTATTTGCATTTTCCATCACTTTTTATTTTATTCTCACTAAACCCTGCACTCAGGAAAGACCCAAAACCTTTTTAATCCCTGATGGGGAGGCTTCCTCACCAGGTCAGTTCAAGCTTTAGAGGGACAGTTTTCCAACAGATGCCTGAAGAAAAGTCGAAGCTTGTCTGGATGACCTGGAAATTCTCTGGGAGCCAATTCTAATCCACTCAGCTGGAGGTTTTTTAGGAGTTATTAATTAAATGTTTAGTTTGATTCGATTGAAAAGTTATTTTATGCTTGTACAGCTTGTAGGGGAGAGTTCTGCTTTGAATATCCAAGGGGTTTTTTTTTGTAAATGCTGGTGATAATTTATATTAAAAGTACCTTTTTCACAGGTAAAGAACCAGTAAACAGTGGCATACACATTAATAACAAAATTAATATAAATCTTGTTTTCCTAACTGAGGAACCAAATAGGTTTTAGAAGCCTGAATCCGTTCACATGAATGTTATTTCTCTGTAAAATTTCCATGATATAAAGACCCTCTTCATTGCTTGGATAACAGAGAAAGATTAAAAGTTCCTCCCAGGGTTGCTGAAATTACCTCAAGCACACCTGTCACGATGCGAGGAACTGACGTGCGCCCGTTCCTGCCTGGTTGTGCAAGAATTGGGTAAATTGAACATCCTTGACCTTTCCTCAAGTGTTACTAAGGGAGAAACAATTTGTGATTCACGACTCATTTCTGCCTGGGTCGCCTCTTTGACGTGATCTGTCTTTGGCTCCATCTTCCTGCGTAAGAAAAGGTTGATAAATCGGAGGGGAGGGGGGAAGATCGTCCCAGCTTTGGAGAGGAATCATCCCAGCTTTGGATGTAAATGAACTGGATGTGGATTAAATAATAAAATTGAAACAAAGGAGCTTTGGGGATGATTTGGGGGGGGGGGGGGGGGTGTTAAGGTTAAACAAAAAGGCACAGCCTCTCTGCTTTCACTTGAGATTTTAAGTACAAACAGCCCCAGTGGACTCTGCTTATTTTAATTTGAGTCTCAAAATCCTGGATGGAAGAGCTGCACACATGCCTGCACCAAGAGGGAGGCCTGATGCTGTTAAAAATTAATGTTTCAATTGATTTTTGCAGGCAAAACCTCCTCGTGGCAATGGGTTCTATGCCAAACAGCTTTGTGACAGGAAGGTGATGGTTGCTACAGGGGATGACTCAAGAGCCCTTGAAACAAAAGCTGTTCTTTCAGGATGTCTCTGCAGTCACGTTTACATAATCCAGCATCGTTTCCTTTTATCAGAACTGGGTGTTTGCACCTCCCTGGCAGGGACACCTGGCTGCACACACTCCTGATTCCACCCAGTAAACGAAAGTGAAGGGAAAGGGAGGGATGCAGCACCTTAAGAAAAGCTGTGGGTTAATTTGTAATTTCCTTTTTAACGCTGCCATCAGAACCAGGAATTAACTTCCTTAAAGAGAACTTCAGCTCTGAACAGGGATAATTCCTGCACTTGTGCTTCTGAGGCAAAGGAAAGCTCAGAGGGAATGAAGTAGCTCAAGAAGGAATTCATAACAACTTTCATTCTTTGCCTGTCCCATGTCAATGAACGCTCACTAAACTCTGATTGATTTATCAGGTTTTACCAGTTGGTTTTGTAACCAAATACTTCCTTCTGCTGGCATTAACTGAGAACTGCATTTGAAATCCAAACCATCCCAGGGCTCTGGAAGGAAGTGGTTCCCCCTATTTTATTCTCATTTACTTCTGGATTAGGGCATCATCTCAGTTTATTGCTGCTGTCTGAACAGAAATCCTCCCAGCAGCTCCTCTGCCAGGTGTACCCCACACCCAAAGCCACCTGTGACGCAGGTGACTCCCTAAAATTAGAACATGACACAATGCTGAAAGCTAAAAGGAGAATTTGGACAATGTTTCCTGTGAGTGGGCACTCAAACAAAAACCTTTATCTGTTCAGCACCTCCAACATCCCTTGGTCTGCTTGGGTGGGGGGAATCCAGAGCCTGCAGTGGAGAACTGAAACAATTCCACAGCCTGGGGAGAGTTCCTGAGGGAGTAACCAGACACAGATAATGCACCACAGAGGAAAAGTTTCCAGAAAATCATGCAAAGTCTCCCTGGTCCAAGGGGTATGGGCACATTTCAGGTGACACTGGGAGAGGAGAGGAAACCCTTCTGAAGGAAGACATAGCTCACAGATTCCCAGAATGGGTTGGGTTGAAAGAAACGTTAAAGAACATCTCATTCCTCAGCCTGCCACGGGCAGGGACACCTTCCACTAGAAGGATGATGATCTGCCCCCAGATGAACTGTTTCAAAACACCAAATAAAATAAAAGAATCAGCTGATCAGTAAATCCATGAAAGCCCTCACCTGCCACAATGCCGTGCAGCCAGGCCAGGACGTCCGTCCCAGAGGTGTCCCTGGAGCTCAGCGGCCTCTTGCACTCAGTTGTGGTGTACCAGGTGGGTCTGGGCAGCCCCCCGGGGCCAAGGAATGAGGAGGTGCCTCCAGGATCCCCAGTGTCCCCAGTGCCAGGTGCCACCAGACCTGTCAGTGCCCAAAGGGCGGCTGCAGAAGGGTCCCAAGTCCTGCTCCTCCTGCGCTGGAGACCCGGGGCCCTGGCACCGAGGGAGATGTGCAGGGCTGGAAGGGGAGAAGATCCTTCAGCACCAGGGGCTGCAACAGGGGGAGGCTGGGGCGGGTCCCCAGTGCCACCCTCGTGGCGGGGGGACAGCCATGTGTGTGCCCTGTGTGCCAGGGGGGGCTTTGGGCTCGAGGGCTCGAGGGGCTGTGGGGCATCCACGGTGCTCTGCCCAAGGAGAGGGGACCAGGGCAGGAATCTGTCAGCCAGGGCTGTCCCTGTGCCCGTCCCAGACCCACAGTTCCCTTCTGATGCTGCCACAAATCCCAGCGAGGGGGGTTTGGCCTCTGGCAGCTTCAGCTTCACCCTGATCGCTGCCGTGTCCTCTGTGCCAGGTGCTGACCTCCTGAGACCTGCTGGGAAACAGAGAGGGCTCAAGAGCCAGCAGAAATCATGGGGTTAGGAACATGAGGAGAAGACTTCTGCAGGGTTTTTGGTTTTGGGGGTTTTTGGGGTTGGGTTTTTTTTTGTTTTGGGTTTTTTTGTGGTTTTGTTTGTTTGTTTGTTTTTGGGTTTTTTTGTTTTGTTTTGGGTTTTTTTGGTTTTTTTTGGGTTTTTGGGAGGTTTTTGGGTTTTTTTGGTTTGGTGTGGGTTTTTTTGGGGTGTTTTTTTTTTTGTTTGGTTTGGTTTGGTTTGGTTTTGGTTTGTTTTTTGTTTTGGTTTGGGTTTTTTTGTTTTGTTTTGTTTTTGGTTTTTTTGTTGTTTGTTTGTTTTGGTTTTTTTTGTTTTGTTTTTTTCATTTTTTTCAGTTAATTAATTGATTGATTTAATTCATTACAAAGGTGCTGGGGCACTGCCCAGGCTCCCCAGGGAATGGTCCCAGCCCCAAGGCTGCCAGAGCTGCAGGAGCCTTTGGCCAAGGCTCTCAGGGATGCTCAGAGTGGGGTTGTTGGGGGGTTTGTGCAGGGTTGGACTCAGTGATCCCCGTGGGTCCCTTCCAGCTCAGGATATTCTGTGATTCTGAGTGATTTTGGAGTTTTTGGAGAGATTTGAGCTTGCTGCTTTTCTTTTGGGATCTTTTATCTGAGCCAGGTCTCCTGATCCATCTGCTCCAAGCACAGCCATTGGATGCAGCAGAGCCAAGGCTGTTCCAGCCAGGGACTGGAGTCCCTCTTGCCCGAGGAACCCTCCAGTGTCAGGAGGGGGAGGCACATTGGAGGGAGCAGCTCCTCCTCAGCCCCTCAGGAGACAGAGGCTGCTCTGCAATAATTTATATATTTATAGAATCAGAGGAAGAATTGGGCTCAGAGGAACCTTGGAGCTCATCCAGTCCCATTCCCTGCCATGGGCAGGGACATCTTCCAGAATCCCAGGTTGCTCCAAGCCACATTCAGCCCTGTCTGGATTGAAATGGTTTTGTTTTGTTTTGTTTTGTAACCTCATGTAAAGAGTTCTTTCTGTTTCGGTTTTTTTCTTTCCATTCTGAATTTCCACCTCATGGCTGTTGCTTTAGTCACTCAACTCAACATTTTAAGATGTCAGATATTGGTAAAATTTTATGAAATTCTACCAATATAAAGAAATCTCTTTATGTGAGAGAAATTTGGGGGGATTGGGGCTTTAAAAATGCAATGAAATTTTTTTTTCTAAAAGCTATTTCCTACACCACAATCATTTTTATATTCTTGTTTCTTAGCCTTGACTGCAGTTCTACCCATGGGTGCTGAAGCATCAAGACAGGTTTATGTAGGAAGAAATTTCAGACACCTTTTTTTTTCCCCTTGTGCTCAACTCTCAGACATCAGAGATTTGCAGTCAGGGGTAAAGAAATCACTGCAGATAATTGGGGTTTGTGCTTATCCAAATAATGGATTTGAGCACAATCCCAGCAAGTGTTAAAAGGTCTTGTCCTGAACTCTAGAAAAAGATAATTTGGGCCTCGCTGCTGCCTGATCCAGGTACATTCATGGAAATCAGAGAATGGCTTGACTTGGAGGGACCTCAAAGCCCATCCAGTGCCACCCCTGCCATGGACAGGGACACCTCCCACCATCCCAGGCTGCTCCAAGCCCTGTCCAGCCTGGCCTTGGGCACTGCCAGGGATCCAGGGGCAGCCACAGCTGCTCTGGGAATTCTATCCCAAGCCCTCAGCACCCTCATAGGGAAGAATTTCTCCCCAATATCTCACTTAAATTTCCCTTTTTTTTTTTTTTTTTTTTTTTTTTTCAGTTTGAAAGAGATTTGAAAAATTCAGGTCTCCTTCCTTTGGGTACCCAGAGGGAAAAACAGCAAGGACAACTTCCAGTTCCAAAGGATCCAGTGCATGTGTGACTGTCCCCACTCCTGTCCCCTTTTACAGCTTTGAAAACACACAGCAAACCTGCCCTCCCACCACGGGGAATATGCTCAAGTCCGAACTGTTTGGGATTTTTTTTTCCCTCCCTTTTTCGTCCCCAAAATAACCCACAATGATTAGAAAATATTTAATCACCTTCTGCCCTGAGTTCCTGCACGTGCAGGCACAGATATTTTTCAGGAATTTTTGAATGCACTCTGCAAATATTATTCCCAACTTTAAAATACTTAGAGATTTGAACATATAAATGCACATTCATAATTCCCTTTAAAAAAATAAAATCATCCCCCCCCCCGCCTCCCCCACCTCAATTAAAATTTCAGTTTTTCTGGAGAATTCCATGAAAAAAAAAAATCAACCACAAGGTCCATCCTACCTGTTGCTGTGCAGGTGCTGAAATAAAATGCCAGGGCTATGAACAAACTTTGTGGCAGAACCTGCCCAGAGCAAGGTTTCCAAGTCATGCTGCTGCCTTGGGACTCCTGGTCCAAGTGAGAGGTTGTTCCGGGCTCCTCACAGCCCTGCTCCCTCTGCAAGCAAATTCCAAATGTTATGGAAGTCACTCAGGTAATGCAAGCTGAGGTGGGTTGGCTGAGCAGCTGACACACCTTAAACCTTCCTTGGTTTAGGAAGCTGTTGTTGTCTGGGCAGAGCTGGAGGCCCCAGTGGGCTGGACTTTGGGCACCAAAATGCACTTTGGGTTGGGAACCCCATTTCAAAGCCTCATCGCCTGGATAAGGCTTGGTCCGGGGAAATTTCGGATGTAAAAACGGGGTTGTGGCAACAGGAATGGGAAAAGCATTTGGATTTTACACCAGTATATAATAATAATGGGGTTAATGGGACAGAATTTCAGGCAGCAGGTTGATCTCCAACAGCAGCATTGCCATTGCTGACCATGAGGAAATGTGTTGCTGACACAAAATGACTGTGGGAAAAGAGCCAGGGGGTCACTCAGAGGGGTCTTCCCCCCAAAAAAACCTCTCCCAGAGCACCTGGAGATGGTTTGGCTTTGCAGGAGCAGTCCCTCACACCACTTATTCCTCAAATAAAGGAAAATGCTCATGAAAAAAAAATTATTCCTGCGTGATTTTGTGATTAAAATCCAACTCAGACTTGGGGAAGAAATGTGCTGGGCCAGGGACTCTGGAGGAGATTGGGATGCTCGTGGCCTCCTCTCCTGCTCCATTCTGACCACAGAGGGGTGATCTGGGCCGAGTTCCACAACAGGAGCTGCTTTTCCTCCTGATTTCCAGCTTTGTAATGAACCCACTGGGCTGTGACTCCCTCTGGCCCTGCTCCAGGGGATGTTCAGGTACCTGAATGTCCCAGCAGTGCCTGGAGATGTTCAGATGTGTCCTTTGGGGACCACGGGGAGCTCACTGATCTCATTTCCTACCCAAGGGACGCCGTTAAACACAAACATTAAACCTGATCACGTCCCTGCTGCCCTAATTGGGCAGAGATGCTGCAAAGGCAGCTTTTCCAGGGAGAAGAAATTAAATTACAGCTGGGAAATGCTCAGTGTTTGTTTGCAGGGAGAAAAATGCGTCTCGTAGGTTATCCCCAATTAGGTTTGGGTTGGAAGGGACATTAAAGTCACCCAGTGCCACCCCCTATCATGGGCAGGGACACCTCCCACCATCCCAGGCTGCTCCAAACCCTGCCCAGCCTGGCCTTGGGCACTGCCAGGGATCCAGGGGCAGCCACAGCTGCTCTGGGCACCCTGTGCCAGGGCCTGCCCACCCTCACAGCCAACAATTCCTGCCCAATCTCCCAGCCAGCCCTGCCCTCTGGCACTGGGAGCCATTCCCTGTCTCCTGGCACTCCAGGCCTTTGGAAAAAGTCTCTGTCCATCTTTCCTGCTGGCTCCTCCAGGCACTGGATGGTTTTGAGCTGTACCAGGGCAGGTTCAGATATTGGATATTAGGATACATTTTTTTTTTTCATGGTTTAAAGCACTGAAGAGGCTTCCCAGGGTGGTGGTGCAAACACTTTCCTGGAATTGTTCAAAAAAGGTGTGAATGTGGCACTTGGGGACGTGGTTTGGTGCTGGCCTTGGCAGTGCTGGGTCCATGGTTGGACTGGATGGTCTTCAGGGTCTTTTCCAACCGAAATCTATTCCTCTTTTCCTATCAAGTTGATCTAATATTTCATATTTATCAGATTTGCAGTCTGGAGCTGGCTCAGTGCCAGCCTGGGCTGCTCTCTGGGCCTGGCTCTGTCCCCATGTCCCTGCTCAGTGCCTGCTCTGCTCAGCCAAACCAAACGGGGTCCCACCTTGCACATCCTGTGGGCCACTAGAGGCCATCCTAAACCTCGGGAAACAAGGCAGTGAAACGTGCAAATAAAAGACAACATCAATCATAGAACGTTAATTAAAGCTCAGGCATTTTTAAAGCTGGGCCAGCAGTTTGTTTCAGGATTGGCTGTCCTGGACTTGCACCTTCATGAGTTTGGTGTGGATTTTCCTGCTGGATCTGCTGCTGATGGAGCAACTCTGCTGTGAGGGAAGGCTGAGGGAATTGGGATTGTTCAGCCTGGAGAAGAGAAACTTTGGGGTGACCTCAGTGTGGCCTTTCAGGAACTGAAGGGAGCCTGGAAGAAAGATGGGGAAAGAGAGACTGAAAGGGTCTGGAGTGCCAGGGAATGGCTCCCAGTGGCAGAGGGCAGGGCTGGCTGGGAGATTGGGCAGGAATTGTTGGCTGTGAGGGTGGGCAGGCCCTGGCACAGGGTGCCCAGAGCAGCTGTGGCTGCCCCTGGATCCCTGGCAGTGCCCAAGGCCAGGCTGGATGGGTTTGGAGCAGCCTGGGACAGTGGAAGGTGTCCCTGCCCTGCACTGCCCCAGCCTGGGCTCCCTTTAGTGGGATAATTCAGCAGCACCTCAGTCCCAGCAGGTATTGTTGTCGTTTCACAGCAGAGCATTGAAAACCTTTCCCTCTACCCATTCCCTTCTGTCCTGTTGTTTAACTGCAGATTAAATCCTATACTGAATCCCTTCCTTCTGGTGGAGGCTGCCAAGGGGCAGAGGCTGAAGTCACACAGGGCACTTTGGGGTGTGAGGGAGGAGAAGAGAAAGCCAACAAGGTCCAGAGCTCCCCGGCCATCCCTCCTTAGCAACATGGAAACACAAAAACCTTTCTGGGAGGAGTGCGGGGAGAGGTTGGGCCTTGTCACCACGCAGCAGGAAAACACAAAGTGTTGGGGCTTTGTGGGAGCAATTCAGAGTAAAAGGGGCAAACATTTACCAGAAGGAAAAAGGAACAGAAGCTTAATCAGCTGTGCTGGGCTTTGTAATGAGGCCTTTCTGGTATATTTTACATCCAGTTTTTACAGATTTAACTAAAAATGGTCACCACAATGTAAGAAGGATCCAGAGCTGTTGGAGAGTGGCCAGAGGAGGGACACGGAGCTGGGGAAGGGGCTGAGGGCACTTGGCTCGTTCAGCTGGAGCAGAGGAGGCTGAGGGGAGGCTCCTCGGGGGCTGCAGCTCCTCCCCAGGGGAGGCGGAGGGGCAGGGGCTGAGCTCTGCTCTGGGACAGGGACAGGAGCCCAGGAAGGGCTGGAGCTGTGTCAGGGCTTGGGCTGGAGCTCAGGGAAAGGTTCTTCCCCCCGAGCGTGCTGGGGCACTGCCCAGGCTCCCCAGGGAATGGTCCCAGCCCCAAGGCTGCCAGAGCTGCAGGAGCCTTTGGCCAAGGCTCTCAGGGATGCTCAGGGTGGGATTGCTGGGGGGTCTGTGCAGGGACAGGAACTCGTGATGATCCCTGTGGGTCCCTCTCAGCTCAGGATATTCCATGGTTCTCTGATTCAGTTTCAAAAATTCAAGGGACCTGGCAAACCTTGTGTTTAGCTTGTGAAACCAGAGCTTGGTTCTCGTTCTCCTTGAATCCCAGCTGGTGCAGGGGCAGACCCAGGTCACTGGGGACGAGGCAAAGCACAGCCCTGGTGACCATCCCTGGGCCAAAGCCCAGCCCTGAGCAGGTCAGTATTTTCATTCAGTGAGGCTTCAGTCCCTCCCTAATTAAACATCTAAACATCTTTCAACTGCTCTGCTAAAGGCAAATGTTTAAAATTAGGATCCTGGTGGTGATTTTATAATTAATTAGGACCATGTGATCACAGAATGGCCTGGGCTGGGAGGGACCTCAAAGCCCATCCAGTGCCACCCCCTGCCATGGCAGGGACACCTCCCACTGTCCCAGGCTGCTCCAAGCCCTGTCCAGCCTGGCCTTGGACACGCTGCCAGGAACATCTAGGGATGGATTGGTGGGCCTGGGAATAAAAATTGTTTATACACAATGCTGAGAGGGACCATTAATCCTGTTTTGATAGGCCCTTGTTGTCCTGCCTTCTCAGGGAGTGGCAGGTGTGAGCTCATGGAATCCTGGCATGGTTTGGGTGGGAAGGGACCTTAAATCCCATCCAGTGCCACCCCTGCCATGGCAGGGACACCTCCCACTATCCCAGGCTGCTCCATGCCCCATCCAGCCTGGCCTTGGGCACTGCCAGGGATCCAGGGGCAGCCACAGCTGCTCTGGGCACCCTGTGCCAGGGCCTGCCCACCCTCACAGCCAGGAATTTTTTCCTAATATCCAATCTATCCCTACTCTCTCTCAGTTTGAAACCATTCCCTGTGTCCTGTCACTCCTGGTCGGAGGAAATTGTATCTCTCCACGTTTCTTGTAGCTCCCTTCAGGCCTTGCAAGGCCACGCTGAGGTCACCCCAAAGCTTCCCTTCTCCAGGCTGAACATTCCCATTTCTCCCAGCCTTTCCTGACAGCAGAGCTGCTCCATCCCTCTGAACATCCTGGTGGCCTCCCCTGGATTTGCTCCAATTAAGCAGAAGTGAGAAATTGAGAGAACAGCCACAATCCCCACAGTGGGGGAGTTCCCCTTGGGCCTGTTCAACCCGGTGATTCCTTCACTCGTGGAAAACAGCCAGTCAGATTTGATTGGGGAAAAAAAAAACCCAAAAAACCCTTCAACTCCTGTAGTAAGGAGATTGTGGGATGAATTAGAGCTTTAAATACCACCCTGAGCCTGGCTCTGCACAGCCCCAAGGCACAGAGCCAAGGGACAGATTGGGTGACACACGCTGCCGTTGAACAGGCTGATTTTCACACCACCCCCTGCAACCAGCTCCGTGTTTGGAGGGTTTTTGGTGGGTTCTTTTTTCCAGCATTTTGTGGCATAAATAAAGGTCTGAGTGAATTTGTTTGGAGAAATATGTAATGGGGAGAGCAAAGGTTTGTTTACTTGGAGGATCTCAATAGAAAATACAGCATTTGTGGGGGAGGTTGGATTATTGTGCCATCTTAAATCTTTAATTCTTTTTATTCATTTCGTATCAAAACATCTTTCATGTGGAGGCTTCTCCCTGCCAGCAGTTTTGTTTCTGATTGAATCATTAACCTTGACATCTTTTGTGTAGAACATTAAATTAATCTTCTTGCCATCATCTGGAATAATTAAAGTAAGGACACTTCGTCTAATGAGTTATAACGGCGCAGTTCAAAGGGAGCCTTTCTTTTGTGGCTTCATTGAATTAGCTGGATCCTTCCAGCCTGTTCCAATGAAATATAAATGCCAGCCTGTGGGAGCTGGTAGGTCCCAGGATTATTCCATACCTGGCACAGACACTGTGGAAAATTCAGTTCTGCTCTGCACTTTTTAAAAAAAGGCCAGGTTCCCTCAGCTGATGAGGCTGGTTTGGGGAGGTTCAGCAGGGCCATGGGCTTGGGTCACACCAGTCCCTTGCAGCTCCAGGCTGAGGGAAGAGGGGCTGGAAAGCTGGGAAAGGTCCTGGGAGGGCTGGTGACAGCAGCTGAACATGAGCCAGGGGGGGCAAGAAGGCCAAAGGCACCTGGCTGGTCCCAGCCATGGTGTGGCCACAGCCCCAGAGCAGGGAGGGACCACAGTGCTGGGGCACCTCCTTCAACCCTGGGCTCGGTGCTGGGCCTCTCAGAAGAAAGACCTGGAGGGGATGGAGCGTGTCCAGGGCAGGGAACGGAGCTGGGGAAGGGGCTGGAGCCCCAGGAGGGGCTCAGGGAGCTGGGGAAGGGGCTGAGCCTGGAGCAAAGGAGGCTCAGGGGGGCCCCTGTGGCTCTGCACAGCTCCTGCCAGGAGGGGACAGCCGGGGGGGTTGGGCTCTGCTCCCAGGGCACAGGGACAGGAGGAGAGGGAATGGCCTCAGGCTGGGCCAGGGGAGGTTTAGGTTGGGTATTGGGAAAATTCCCTCCCTGAGAGGGTTGTCCAGGCCTGGCACAGCTGCCCATGGCAGGGGTGGAGTGACCAGCCCTGGAAGGATTTAAAAGCTTTGTGGATGTGGCAGCTGGGACGTGGTTTTGCAGTGGGCTTGGCAATGCTGGGTGAGCAGTTGGACCTGATGATCTGAGAGGCATTTTCCACCCTCAGTGATTCTGACACCCTCCTGAGCTGTCTCTCCCACATTCCAAAGGTATTCAATTTGTTTTCCCCCAGGTTCCAGCCAGGCCGATCCTCTTCCCCTCATCCCCAAATATTTGATATCATTTCTTAGCTGAGTTTGCCCTTCCTTTCCCACCCTGACAGCACTTGCTGAGATATCCATGTACCTGCCATGATCTCATTCCTTGCTCTCCTGGGTTTGTTGCACTGGACATCTTTAATGTGCCCAAGACAAACTTGAGCATGAGCAAAGAGACAAACACAGAGGAGATCCATGGAAACATAGAAATCCTTAAGATTGGAGAAGACCTTTAATTGTGGACCCAAAAAACACCATTTCTTGGAGTATCTTAAAACTGGCATCGTTTTAGACAGCAGATATTCTCCCCTAAGGCTGGCTGGGAACTTATCCTCTTATTTTAGGCTTTTACCTCTTACCTTTCATCTGAAGAAAAAAAGGGAGAGACCTTTTTTTTTTTTTTTTTTTTTTTGTCCTCTGAATGTTTCTAGTCTAACAAATTATTTGAAATTCCCAGAAGCCTGGTCTTGACTCCTTGGAGGAGCCATAATTCCAACACCCACCTGCTTTTGGTGGTGCCCCATGCCACAGAGGGCTGTGCCCCCGCTGTGCCCATGTGTGTGCAGACAGTGGCACAGACACTTCATGCTGTGCTTTGGATTGGCTTCCTCAGCCCTTCCCAGCTCCTCAGCCTATTTTTTAACTCCCAGCTAAAACTGGAACCCCTTCATGGCTGTTCCAAGGTCTGGCTCAGCCCCACGTGGGACTGAAAGGTGTTGGACTGGAGGGAACGGTGGGTGGGGGTCTCAGCCCTGCCATCCCTTGGCACCAACATTGGTGATCTGGGACAAAGACCCACCCAGGGGGGGAGCAAAGCTTGGACTTGATCTTTTCCAGCTGCCATGATTCTTCTTCCAGGCTGTGATGTGGCAAAGACATTTGGGGGATTGGAGTGAAAATCACGGATGATGGAAAGAACAAAATCTGGTGGTGCAGGCACCCCCCAGATCTGAGTGTCCTTGTGTAGATCCAACCCCTGGATTTGTGACAGGTTCTTGTACTGCTTCCTGTTCTTCTCATGGAAATCAGAGAATTATGGAATCCCAGGTTGGTTTGGGTTGGAAGGGACCTCAAAGCCCATCCAGTGCCACCCCTGCCATGGGCAGGGACACCTCCCACTGCCCCAGGCTGCTCCAAGCTCTGCCCAGCCTGGCCTTGGGCACTGCCAGGGATCCAGGGGCAGCCACAGCTGCTCTGGGCACCCTGTGCCAGGGCCTGCCCACCCTCACAGCCAACAATTCCTGCCCAATCTCCCACCCAGCCCTGCCCTCTGGCACTGGGAGCCATTCCCTGTCTCCTGGCACTCCAGGCCTTTGGAAAAAGTCTCTGTCCATCTTTCCTGTTGGCTCCTTCAGGCACTGGATGGTTTCCAGCTGTACCAGGGCAGGTTCAGATATTGGATATTAGGATACATTTTTTTTCATGGTTTAAAGCACTGAAGAGGCTTCCCAGGGTGGTGGTGCAGTCACTTTCCTGGAATTGTTCAAAAAAGGTGTGGATGTGGCACTTGGGGTCGTGGTTTGGTGCTGGCCTTGGCAGTGCTGGGTCATTGGTGGGACTGGATGGTCTTCAGGGTCTTTTCCAACCTTAATTCTGTGATTTGATGACCTTGGTTTGTGTTTGTCTCTTAGCTCATGTTCAGGTTCTCCTTGGCCACGTGTTGTCCCGACGGACTCATTCCAAATGGGAATAAATAAATATAGAAAGCAAAGAATTCTCAAAGAATAAATATAGAATGCAAGAGTTCAGATAGTTTTACAGAAAACTAAGCCTTTCTTGAAATTAATATATGGGCTTACATTTCTGGCTTCTTGCAGTTCCTACAACACCAACAATCCAGGAATAACGGGCTTCAAAAATATGAGAAGAACAATCAGTCCATATTCTGCTTGTCCTGTTTCACCTCCCATTTTACCTTTTCAAACTGGAAGGATTTTTCTGAGCCCCACTAAATGAAATATAAATTAAGTTCAAAGGAGCAGAGTGTCCCTAATGTGGGAATGATCCAAGAAAGAAGCAGGAAATGTCTTAAAGGACTCTCTGCAGTTTCTTAGCGTTATTTACTCAGGGGATAAAAGCACCATCAAAGGATGTTTGTTCCTCTCTGGTTGAACATCAATCTGCCTTATATCACATTACTCTGAGATTTTGTTCATACAAACAGGAATTAGTCCAAGCAAATCTCTGCCCCGAGAGTTGCCAACTGCATTTCTTCTGTTTCAGACAGCAAAGGCTGAGGAAAAGTTGGAGGTAAACCCTCCCATTCCTGTATTGCCCTTTAGTTTGGCTTCTTATGTGTACTTAATTTGAAATCAGTCATGATGAGGCCAGAATGCTGGGCGTTCGTCCTGCTGACTGAAAAAGTAGAACACAAAACCTGCAAGGAAGGCAATTCCCCTTCAACTTAAATGCACTTTTAACATCAAGAAAGTTGTGGGTGTTTTTTCTGTCTGGAATCAAAGGACAGGATTTACGGATTTTTTTTTTTTCTTTCCTTAGTTTTAAGGAAATCTGTGGATTGCACAGCTCTTAATCTCACTGCCATCTGAAACAATTGGTCAGTTCTGCAAACAAAACTAAATATTTCTACAAGGAAAAGTTTTTGTTGGCCCTTCAGGGATAGAAAGGGCCCATCAGGAAACAGCGACATTCTAAACTCAAATATTTGTCTTGCTTTAAGCCTCCAGTGAATCTTGTCGTGACATCTTTGTCCTGGCTGGGATTTAGGGATGGGGAGGCCCCAGGGAAGGAGCTGCTCCTGCAGATTTTGAAAATAAATGAGAAGGAATCCATCTCCACGCTGCTGATAATGAATTATCTGAGGCTTTTCCTGCCTCAGCCAAGGGCCAGCTCAGCAGAGACCCCCCAGCTGTCCTGGGAAGTGCAGGTGGACAGAAGAAATCCACAGCCCTTTCCAACCAATTAAATCCTTGAGGTCAGCAGGGAAAGAATCCAAAATCAGGACGAGTTGTGTTGATGTCACCAGCTCAGCAATGCAGATGAGCGATGATATTTTACCCAAGCACGTTTAGAGCCAGTAAGGACCAATTTAGCTGGAGGCAAAGACTGTTCCTGGAACTCCTGAGGGCCATGGCTGTGCACACACATGGATGTGCTTCCCAGGGCCTGTGCCTCTGACTGTGCTCATTCCTTGCCTTTCCCAGTACATTCCGTGCTGGGATCAGCTCTGCAGTGAGGAGAAGTATTTAAAAACCTCCCTGCAGTGTGAAATTCCTGCACAAATATAGAATTATTGCACAGGGAGAGAACGTGAATAATCATGGCAGTGATGCAGATACAAGGAATGCACCTGCTGCCCTTCTCTCCTGGGAGAAGATCCAAGTTTTCCCGTGGAGTTTGGGATATTTCAGAGAGGAACAAAACTGCTTTGATTCTGTCCCTCTGCTCTGCTCTGGTGAATCCCCACTTGGAGCACCAGGGCCAGCTCTGTGCTTCCCAACACAGGGACAGGGATGTGCTGGAGAGTCCAGAGGGGCCATGGAGAGGATGGGAGTGATGGAGAGCCTGGCTATAGGGAAACACCAAGGGAATTGGGATTGTCCAGCCTGGAGAAGAGAAGGCTCCAGGGAGAGCTCAAAGCCCCTGGCAGGGCCTGAAGGGGCTCCAGGAGAGCTGGAGAGGGACTGGGGACAAGGGCTGGAGGGACAGGACCCAGGGAATGGCTCCCAGTGCCAGAGGGCAGGGCTGGGTGGGAGATTGGGCAGGAATTGTTGGCTGTGAGGGTGGGCAGGCCCTGGCACAGGGTGCCCAGAGCAGCTGTGGCTGCCCCTGGATCCCTGGCAGTGCCCAAGGCCAGGCTGGACAGGGCTTGGAGCAGCCTGGGACAGTGGGAGGTGTCCCTGCCATGGCAGGGGGTGGCACTGGATGATCTCTAAGTTCCTTTCCAACCCAAACCATTCTGGGATTCTCCTCAAACAAGTGGATGAGCCCACAGGTCTCAGTGTTGGGGCAAAGGAGCGCTGGGCTGTCCATGAAGGGAAGGGGAATAAATGCAGCAGAGCAGGGATTGTCCATGGAACAGACTGGATCCCAGGATCTGAACCCTGTGCAGATGCAGCTCCCAGAGGCTGCCCTGGGGCTGCAGCAGCAGCGTTGGCAGAGCAGCCCAGGAGAGGGACTGGCTTTGCCTCTCTCAGCAGAGGAGCATTTGGCACAGCCCCAAAACCGAGGAATTTTCTTCCTTAATGCTCCACTGCCCATCCCGAGGTCAGGGGAGTTACGTGACCAATTCTCAGCCAATTATGAAGAGATTTAACGACAAAGGAGCCTCCAGGAGGATTAGGAATCTTTTGTTACCTGGCTCCTAACTGAGCTGTGGTTCTGGGCTCAGGTGAACTCATTCCAGGTGGAACAGCTCAGGGAAAAGCAAGCCAGAGGTCAGGAGGCTTGGCTGGCTGGGAATTCCCATTGTCAGTGGGTTCCTCTCTTTGCTTGGAGGGATAAATTAATCCTAAAAAGAGCTTGAGCATCCCTCTGGTTTCTGTTCTCACCTAAAATCTCCAGCTGGCTCCCTCAGCATCCCTGGGGGGGGAAAATACTCCAAATTCCCCTTTATGATCCCTCTGGGCACCGCGGCTGTGGCAGCAAATCTGCCCAAACCCATCGGGACTGACACCCAGAACACATTCCTGTGTCACAGTTGATGTGTGGCAGTCAACACGGACACTGCACTCGAGGTGCTTCCTTAGCATCATCAGAAGGCTTCAAGAATCAGCACCTTGTTATTCAAGAGTCTCCCTGTCGCTGTTGGACACGAAGGAAAGACCCAAGTCCATTCAGAAGGCTGTGTCTCCTCGCAGGAGGAGCGCCGGCTTATTTTCCAAACCCTATTTTATACCTTTCTACAAATGCACCCACCCAAGGGGTGGAATTCTTGGACCCACATTGGTCACTTGAAGAGACCATCAAGCAAAGTCCCTCCTTTGGGAAAACGTGTAGAAAAATATCTTAGTTTACAATAACATGACCTTGTTTACTAGTTATGTGTTTAGCCACGATTCATGCCTGCCATGTTTTGGTTTTAGGAGATTCTGTTCCCAGGACAGAACTGGGAAAACAAGGTGACGCTGTTTGTAAACTTAACATGTTTTCCACATGCTTTCCCAGAGGAGGGACTTCGTGTGATGGTCTCTGCAAGTGACCAATGGTTCCAGGGGTCCCACCTCTAAGGTGGGCACATTTGTAAAAGGTATAAAACAGGTTTGGAAAATAAACCTGGTGGCTCCTTCTCAGGAGTCCACACAGCCTTCTGATGAGTCCGCATCTCCTTCCTTGTGTCCCACAGTGACAGTTCAGATCTCTGGGAACAGAATTTCCTGAAACCAACACATGGCAGGCACGAACCGTGGCTACATCTCCCCTGTACCTTTTCTCTGTATCTCCCACGAGCAGCTCCACACAGCTCTGGCTCTGCCTCTCTCCTTCAGTTCTGGTCACTCCTTCCTGTCCCTGGCACAGCCACCTCACCCTGTCTGTCCCATGTACAGCAGCTCACCTTTGCTGGCCCTGGCACCACCTCCTGTCCCTGGCTCTGCACAGCACAGCCAGCAGCCTCCAACTGACCCTGCCCAGCTCACTCACTCTTTATCACACCCATGGCTGTGAGGACAAGGCCGTTTCTGCTCTAGGATCATCAACACAGGTGTGAGATATCAGAGGGGAGACTGCCCTCAGCAGCATCTCCTTTTGTCTCCCCACATTCCTGAAGCATGGCAGGGGGGAGGACGTGTCTGAGGGGCTTCTTGGAAATGTCACTGAAGGCAATGGACCTTCAAGGCTCCTCCAGCTCTGCTCCAGGTCCCCAGAAATGCTGTCAAGGATTCCCAGCATGGATCCAGGGACCTCTCCGGATCCACATCCAGCCTGTTCCTCTGGGATTTGGGGAAAAGCCCTTCCAGTGAATTATCTCAGACCTGTGGGCTGAAGGCTCACATTATTTTGTCTCCACACTATTTGGCCAGACAATTACTATGCTCAGTGTTGTTTCAGTCCCAGAGGGTCACTTTGACACAGGCAATAATGAAATAAATCCCTTATTGAGATTCTAATCGCTCCCAAACATCCCTGAAAATGATCCTAAAGCTTCCCCAAAGCACCTTCTCGTGTCTTTGGAGGATGCCGAGGAAGGACTGAAGTTCCAGGCCTGAAGTTTGAAGGTTTGGGGCAGAAAGTGCATTAATTGTCTCTTCAAGAAGCTTCTTTGTCCAGGTAAAAAGCAGTAAAACAGTGAGACGATGCTCTTCCAGAAGAAAGAGAGCGCTGATGTCAAGTGTTGATGCATTATGATGCATCGTTTACACACATAAATACATATTTTCTCTAAGAGTCTCTACAGCCTTCATTTCACACTAATTACAACAATAAGGATTTTAATAATCTGCTACTCTGATAGCAACCTTGAAATTGCCATTTGCAACACCGACTTCAAACAGTGACTGGAAAAAAAAGCTGCTCCTTGGTATTTCCATGCAGCTTTTTAGCAAAAATATCTGACCAAAATAGAAGCGTTTCTTTAACCTTCCCTCTCAGGATCTCTGCAAAAATGACAATTATTACCAAACCTTCACAAGTTTACTGCTAAATATTTAAAAGGAATTACAGGTGGGAATATCGCCCAAGGCTGAAAGGTTTTGGAGGTAAATTGTTCCTTGATTAAAACCTTGAGGTGCTCCTTTTTTTTAGGAGTATTTATTCACCCATCATAACACCCTGAAGCTTTTCTCACATCTTTGTATGTAAATTATTATTTTCTGGCCACTTACTGACAGTGGGGTTTTGAGGATTAATTGTTTCTATGCTAATTTTAGAATTATTTTAAGCTCCTTTACCAGAAAAGCGGCTACAGTGAAACTCTGCAGAGTTGCATTCAGGAGGGATTATTTGCAGGTAACGAATACCTACAAAATAAATTCTTGATTTATTGGTGGTTTGTTTTTTTTTTTTTTTAATGCAGGTGGACAAAAACCTGGAGGAATTATTATACAGGAAAGCTTTGTGAAAAGAAAGAAACAATTTGATTGTATAATATTGAAAAATAATTGATTGCCAGTCTGACTAATTAATGGATTGAAGAACATTATTGAGATAAATCCAATAATTTATAATTTTTTTTTTTTTACCTGCTGTGTGAACCTTGATGGGAAGCAGCAGCACCAAGAGCCAGAAGTGGCTCCTGAGATCCCCTTTTCCCCGGGCCATTCCACGGGCAGGAGTGGTGTTATTGCTGGAGGTGGGAGAAAGCAAAAGTCTCAGGTCTCTGGTTTAGCAGCACCTGCCCCAGAACACAAAAGGATCTCGGATTTGCATTTCTAAAGCAAAATCAACCCCAGGAATTCCCAAACTGCAGATTGGAAAGGGCGAGGCTGGAGTGGGATTGGCCTAGAGCCAGAAAACAGGAGAAAATTCCAGTTTTTCCTGGCAGACACCTGTCTTTCAAAACCAAGACAGGGGTCTCCTCAGTGATTCTGTGAAACCCAGCCCAAGACCCTCCTGTATTTTACAAATATTGAAGTTCAAGGTCTGCTCTGCCAGTGGTGATCTGCACTCCTCAGCAGTCAAAGAGGGGAATAAAGAAGGGAAAGTTTGGGAAGACAAAGGGCAAGAGAAGGGAAGAGCAGACAGGGAGATGCCTGAGGGAAGAACAGCCCCTGAGGCATGAAGTTCTGCTGGATGCTCCAGCCTTGGGGTGTGGTGAGAAGGGCTGAGCGGAGGTCAAGCCCTCGGGGATGCGTGTGGATCCTGCACACCCGCATTTCTGGCATCGCATTCCTCACAAAGGCTTTTCTCCCGGGGTAATTAACGCCTCCTGATTGGGGGTTTGCTCTGGAAGGTGGCAGGGCAGTTTTTCTTCTGGGGGATTCCCTCGGTTGGGACCTCCTTTAAGGAACCCCCAGGGATCGATTAGCACGCAGTTATCTAAATTGTGAGTGTGTTATCAGGCCCGGGCAAAGGAATTGCAGGTGTTCTGTTCATAACACCTCGGGAAGGCCCTGCCTCAGCTTAAATTAAAGCAGATTCCCCTTCCTGCAGCCAGCTCTCACCTGCTCCTGCAGGAAGAGGGAAATCTGTCTTCCCTCTTCCCCTCCATCAGCAGGAACAGCTGCAGATTTGACGGAGGGGCTCTGAGCAGGGGAGGGAACAGAACTGTGTCGGTGTCACTGCCCCCATGGTCTGGTTTTTTTTGCAGACATCCCTGAGCATTCTGACCCCTGCAGCCCAATCCTCTCTCTCCAGCCCAGAAATTCTTGCTGAAATGATGCTGCAGGTGATGTAATGTTAATATAAATTATCTTCAACCCAAACTCCTTCCTTGGCTGAGCAGGAAAGAGCACAAACTGCAGAATTTTGGCCTCTGTGTGACACAAACCTGTGCTGAGCTGTTTGAGGAAGGACAAATTCAGTGATCCCAGCACAGCACCGAGCCCCTGCCCACGCCAGATCATTCTTGGTGTCAGAGGAGTCAGAGCCCAACCTTGTAAGGAAAGAGAGAGAACAGCAAAAATCCTTGGAGAAAGAGCAGCACCAGGGTTCATAAGGCTGTGAGTCACGGGGGACTCTGTGTGTGTCTGCCAGGGGGCTCTGGGGAACCAGATCATTATTAGTGACCCAAAGTTTCATAACATTCATTCCTTCTAAAATCTCTTTTGCCACCTTCAAGGAATTAATCACCACAAAGGCCTGGGAGAGTTAAGTTCATGTTTTTCCAGATGTTGGGGAATAGAGAAAGGATCCCCTGTCCCTGGCAGTGCCCAAGGTCAGGTTGGACAGGGCTTGGAGCAGTCTGGTCCTGTGGAAGGTGTCCCTGCCCATGGAGGGGGTGGAATGGGATGATCTTCAAGGTCTCTTCCAATCCAAACAGTTCTGTGACCTCATAAAGGGGAAAAGAACTTTTTTACAGGTTAAGCCTGGCAGGAGGGCACTGAGGGCAGGAATGTCCTGTGGAGCTTTGGCAGCCCCAGCCTTACCGAGCTGTGTACTCACTCCTTCCCTGCCTGAAGAGACCTCAGGTGAGTTGGTGACCTTCCTCTTCACCTGGGCCATGCCTTTCTTAGCATCCCAAAATATCCTGAGCTGAGAGGGACCCACAGGGATCAAACCCAGCCCCTGTCCCTGCACAGACCCCCCAACAACCCCACCCTGAGCATCCCTGAGAGCCTTGGCCAAAGGCTCCTGCAGCTCTGGCAGCCTTGGGGCTGGGACCATTCCCTGGGGAGCCTGGGCAGTGCCCCAGCACCCTCGGGGGGAAGAACCTTTCCCTGAGCTCCAGCCCAAGCCCTGACACAGCTCCAGCCCTTCCTGGGCTCCTGTCCCTGTTTTCCAGGGAGTTCTTCCATGGGCAGCTTTTTCCTGCTGGGAGCTGCCCATGGAAGAGCTGTGATCCTGATCCTGCTGATGGATCCCTCTCACCTGGAGAGGACTGGAGTCCTTCCCCTCTCCAGGACCCTGCTCCTTCAGCAGCAGCCTGGGAATTCCTCTGGAGGTTCCTGCAGGCAGATATTTATGGGCATTAAATTCTCCCAAAGATTTAACAACCTGCTGCCACTTCAAAGCCTGGAAGCTCCAGAGACAGGAACGAGCTGAGTGAGGTTTTGTCCCCCTGCTGCAAAACAGGTTGAGTTCAAGCAGCACAGAGCAGGGAGGCTGTAAAGCACAAAAATGAGAGCACTTAATGAACTGAAGGGAGATGAAAATGTCACTGATGCCCAGGATTTCTCGGAATGCACCTCTGTTTTCCACCTGTTCAATCAGGGCAGCACGGGCTGGTGCTCTTCAAAAGAGAGAGGTGACTACAAGAACCAGCTCTGTCACACCCCAGCTTCTCAATAACACAGCAAGGCTTGCTAGTGGAAATATTTCATATTAAAGTGGACTTTTTTTAGGGGTTTGGTTTGGTTTGTTTTGGTAGTTTGTTTGGTTGGGGTTTTTTTTTTTTTTTGTTGTTGTTTTTGTGGTTTTTTGGGGTTTTTTTGTGGGTTTTTTTTTTGGTTTTGTTTTGGTTTTTGGGGGGGGTTGTGTGTGTGTTTGGTTGGTTTTTTAAATGTTTTTTTGTTTGGTTTTGTTGTTTTGTTTTGAGGGTTTTTTGGGGTTTTTTGTTGGTTTGGTTTTTATTTTTGGTTTGCTTGTTTGGTTTTTTGGTTTTTGGTTGGGGTTTTTTTGTGGTTTGGGTTTTTTTTTTTTTTTTTTTGTTGGGTCATGGTTTTTTTGGTTTTTTGTTTTGTTTTAGGTTTTTTGGGGGATTTTGTTTGTTTGTTTGTTTGTTTTTGTTTTGGTATTGGTTGTTTGGTTTTCTTCCTAGCAAGCCAGGTCTAATGTGAACAGGTTGGAATCCTCCACCCCCTTCCCCAGGACACCTTGGACAAGTCAAGGGGAAGAGATTTTTCATTCCCAGCCATTCCCAGGTCCAGCCAGCCCAGAGCTCCTCTGATGTGGTCAAACCTTTCCCTGGGGATTACTGAGTACATGGAATATTTGAGGTGAACATCTCCCAGCTGGCCCCAAGGAGGGTTTGTCCCTTCACTGAGAGCAAAGCCAAGGCAAAGGATTTGGGAATTGCCAAATGGGAACAGCCAGGAGTGACTCAACCCCGGTGCAGCTGACCAGGTGTCTTGGTTTGGAGAGACAGGTATCTGCCAGGGAAAGCTGGAGTTTCCCTTAGAATGGAGAATGTAAACCCCTCACCCCCGCCAAATTATAATTTTACAATTACGGGCTTTCAGGCAAAGATTTGGGGATAGGAATAACAGTTCTTTACTGGGAATATTAACAATACAAATGTAATAGGAAAACAAAACCACCCAACCAAACCAGCATACAAACAACAATTTTGGAGAACCCTGACAGAGTCAGAGCTACAACCTGACACCCTGTTGGTCAGGGTGTTGGGAGCAGCCCACAGTGAGTCCTCCTGGAGTGGCAGAGGTGGTTCTGGTGGAGTAGAGATGATCCTGTAGAACAAGGGTCCAGTGGTGGTGAGATGGGGTCCAGTCTTCCTCCAGGAATCAGGTGAAGCTAGCTCCTTTCTTGTTCCTGTGTCTCAGTTTTATCCAGGTAGGAATGGTTGGCTCTCCCCACTGGGTGGAGCATCTCACAGTAGGATGATGGAATGTGGACAGTCTATTTTGGGGATGTGTTAATGGCCCATCAGCAGAAAATATCCCCCTGGAGGGAGGACAGGAGGCGAAAGAGATAAGAAACACTGCCCTACAGAGTTTTGACAGTTGGCCCATTATCAGAAGGCATCCACCCCCCTCCTCCCAGAGTAAAGAACAATTCTCCAACTGCTTCCAGCAGATGAAATAGAATACACATTTTTGGTTCCATAACCCAAGACACCAGGATTCTCTGCCTTTTCCTCTTTAAAAAACAAAATGCTGCTTTATTGAAATCCAGCCTTTCAGCAGGATTGTGTTGGGCTCTGCCCTTTTATATTCTGCATGCAAAGTCAAACATGCAAATAAGGCTGAAACGTTCCATTTTCACATGACAAGAACTTCGCGTTTCCACTTCTCCTTTCAAAATAATTTCTGCCGTGAAAATTATTGCCTGATGTAATAAAGCACAATGAGGGCATCAAGGAGGGCTGTCAAAATGACAACAGAACAACTCCGGAAAAAAACTTTTTAAACACCGCATTCCGTGCTGAATTTTTAAAGATGACATTTCGCTCCACGCTGGAATGAAAATAGAGTTTGAAATTACAGAAGAAAAAAAAAAGAAAAAAAAAGAAAAAAGAGACATTTCGGTTCCCACGTAGGTGTAGCCTTAATGCATCAAACATTTCAAACCCCAAACTCTGACGGGGTGGCACCAGGTATTCAAAAACAATTTCTGAAAGCTCTAAAATATCAGAGAGAAAGTATCTGTTAGGGATTTTTAGAACCTTTTAAAACCTTGGAAACTTTCTGCATTGAAAGCCAGAGAATATTTGGCTTTTTGAAGGACAATATTGGCTTTCTGTCCTTACAGAAGTCCCCAGCAATGTCCTCAGCTGGGATTACAGGGTCCCCTTCCCCTGCCTGGAGCTGGGTTTCACTGAGAGTGAACTTTGGAGCTTTTTAAGCTCAGATAATATTTAAATTCATGACTTCATCTCTGAAGGCGTCACTCCACAGCCTTGGGGAGGCAAAGGGAGTGGCTCCTGTGCAAGGCTGGTTTCCAGCAATGCCCAGATGGAAACTTTTCATTTGCATTTTTCTGCTTCGTGTTAATTCCCCTTTATATGAACAACAGAAAATGGCTCCTTCCCTGAATGTATAAATACATGGAAATTGGATCAGCTTCAAACACTGCAGTGTAAAATGTCTGTAAATGTTTCCAAATATTGGAATAAAGTTGGTTTTATCAGAGGCAGGAAGAGTTTCTTGGGGACTCAAAGCTGGGAGAGCTGGGGGTGCTCACCTGGAGGAGAGAAGGCTCCAGGGAGAGCTCAGAGCCCCTGGCAGGGCCTGAAGGGGCTCCAGGAGAGCTGGAGAGGGACTGGGGACAAGGGCTGGAGGGACAGGACCCAGGGAATGGCTCCCAGTGCCAGAGGGCAGGGCTGGCTGGGAGATTGGGCAGGAATTGTTGGCTGTGAGGGTGGGCAGGCCCTGGCACAGGGTGCCCAGAGCAGCTGTGGCTGCCCCTGGATCCCTGGCAGTGCCCAAGGCCAGGCTGGATGGGTTTGGAGCAGCCTGGGACAGTGGGGGGTGTCCCTGCCATGGCAGGGGTGGCACTGGATGGGCTTTAAGGTCTCTTCCACCTCAAACCATTCCAGGATTCTATAAAAGACTCAAAGTTTCTCTTCCACAGCCACATTGCCCAGGAAGAAACCCCTGTGCCCTCAAGACATCCCAAAATCAGCTTTGCCTTGCTGATCTTCCTTGTTTTAAACGGGAATGCTGAAGTTGCATTACTGAGGGAGCTTTCCAGTGGCTTGAAAACGAGTGGGATTCCTGCAAACAAAAAAAAAAAAAAAACCAAACAAACAAACAAACAAAAACAAAAACACAAAAAAAAAAAAAAAAAAAAAAAACAAAAACAAAAAAAAAAAAGAAAAGAAAAGAAAAGAAAAAAACCCCCCAAAAAAAAGACATAAAATTCCCCCAGCAGAAGGGCTTGGGAATGCTCTTTGGGAAGGAAAGTGGCTTTTGGAGCCTGCAGATTGGCAGGGAGGAAAATTGAGTTTGAAATGTGTTGTCAGGGCAGCTCTGTGCTGCTGGGGGTGTGGATTTCTCTGTGAGAAATGAAACCTCTCATGGTAATTCCTGACGGCTGTGCAGGAGCAACAGGGGGACATCTGCAAACCAGAGGGTTCTTTGGAGAGCTGATGGGGACAGATCCTGACACTGAAACTTTCCTGTGGCCTCCCCACTGTTCCCATCCCTCCAGAGCTCTGGGACTATTAGAAAGCACGCTGGTTGTCCAGCGAGAGAGATGACCTGAAGATCAGGATACTCTTTGGAACACGTGCTCTATTGGTCGTGGGGAGGCAGCCTGACTGGGGAAGAGTCCAGGGATCCAGTGCAAAGTCCAAGAGGGTCCAAGGGAAGGCAGGCAAAGAGGCCGAGCTCTTTGTTACATTCCATTTTAACCCTTTCTATCATGAATATTCTAGTGAGCATCAACCAATCACCTTAAGATACAAAACCTACAGAATCTACATATAGCCTATGGGAACTACAACATTACAATACTACTCTACAGACCAAAACCTGTGAAACCCACCTTATCCCTGATACCTGAGAAGGTCCAACCTTTTATTCATCCTTTTGTCTTGGCAGGGGTGTCACTGATTCATTCAGCCAAGTCTTTTCAGCTGTCTAATCACCCTCTTCCTGTCCAGCAACTTACAGTTCAAACTTTGCTTTTAATTCTATTCCTCTTGTGGGTTTCATACTTTTAGAATCTTTTACTAATAAATCATCTCTGCAGGGCCTAGCTACTTCATCCTCCCCAACAGGGGCAATCCCAGAACTTTTCTCTTTCTGCTGCCTGGTTTTGGGAACACCCAGATTCCAGAGCTCTCCTGGGGTTCAGCTCCAGGCCTGTGGCTCTGGACGGGAAGCTTAACTTCAACCACCTCCTGAGCATTTCCAGGTAGGAATTGAGGCCATCTGACCTCACTCATGTCCCTGTGGGTGCCACAGCTTTGTCAAGGTCACCTTGTGCCACAGGTACCAGCTGGAGCAGCCTTTAAATCAAGGCACATTTTTTTTTGCCCCAAATCCAGCCTTAAGCTCAGTCCTAAAATTCAACATTTAGACTTGGGCGTGAGTTTCACGCAGCAAAAGTGCTCCTAAAAAAAACCTGCAGAGCCCCTCAAGGTTCCTGCAGAAAAACCTGCAGAACCCCTCAAGGTTCCTGCAGAAAAACCTGCAGAATTCCCTCAAGGGGCTTTTAAAGGTTCCCACACATGTCTGGCTCTTCCCTCAAGCCCAGGAGTATCTGCAGTTGGAATGTCAGGGATTATCCTTCCAGGGTGTAGAAGGAGAAGCTGGAGGTTGTCCTGGGATGATTGGCTCAGGGCAGGAAAAAAAAGGGAAAAAGGGACAGAAAGGCAAAAAAATGGATAGGAAGTTATTGAAATATAAAATATTCTGAGGGACTTCAATTGGCAGCCACTCTGGGCCAGGAAAGCTGCAAAAGGAGAGGCAAAAGATGAATGTGGGCAATGGAAATGATATCTGACAATTACTGGATCATGGAATCTCCTGAGAAGGAAGGGACCCTCAGAGATCATCAAATCCAACTCCTGTCCCTGCACAGACCCCCCAACCATCCCATCCTGTCCTTGGGAGCTTTGTCCAAGGATTCCTGCAGCTCTGGCAGCCTCGGGGCTGGGACCATTCCCTGGGGAGCCTGGAGGTTTGGGAATTACCTGGAGCTGCTTGAAGTAAGGCTGTGAATGCCAGCTGAATTTTCCTCTCCTCAATTGTTCTGTGTGGAGCTGAACTGGCAGGGGGATTGCAGCAACCCTGAGGGGGGGTTTTTTGGTGTTCCAGAGCTTTTCTGGATGTTTCCTGGAGGAAATGTCCTGGTGAGTGAATCCCAATTTCAGTGGTGCATTAGGAGCATGAGCTCTGACTCAAGAAATAATCCAGGACTGCAAATTCCACAGGAACCTGTGAGAATTGGCATTATCTGCGTGCAAGGGCCCGTGGGAGGAGGAGGAAACTCTTTCTGGAATCCAACAAAGCTCCTGAGCACGAATTACTGAGCTGAACTAACGAGTTTGCTGATCAAAAGTGCCTCATCTGAGTTTTAATGGGGCTCGACATAAAAGGGTTATTTGAATTTGTGGCAGTGCCTCTTCTTTCTTGTGGCAGAGTAGTTTGGAAGATCATTTTTAAAACATCCCATCCCATTCATTAAGGAAAGAAATTCAGTTTTTTGCCGTGAGTAATGTCTTATCTGAAGCTGCAATAGTATAAGAAGGCTCTTTTCATATGGAAATCCTCCAAGTCTTTAGCATTTCTTCTTGCACACTTTGAACTCGATTTACATTTTCCCAACAGAACTGACTGAAAACCCTATTTCAGCTGAGGGGGGCTCACCACTAATGGAATATATGGCTCTATAATATTTTCATCATTACATAAACCCCACATTTAAACACCCTGCTCTTCTGGCCAGGACGCTTTGCTGAGCAGATGCTTCTTAATGAGCTCTTTCCAGTGACACTGAGGCCTCGGAGTTGATTTACAATGCATGAAACCCAGGAACACTTCAAGCTCTTCCTTCCCACAAGCATCACATTGCACTGACTTTCATCTGCCATCCTATTGCCCAGCTGAGCATTTTTCCTTTTTTTTTTTTTTTTTTTTTCCATGTCCTTTCAAAGTTCCTCCAAATCCTCTCATATCAGGGACTATTCAAAACTCCCTCACATTGAAATCATTTTCTCTAAGCCATAATTTGCTGCCATCCCCTATTCACTCCTCACTAAATCTGTGCAGGAATTCTGCCTCTTGCAAGAATTGCTGGGCTCTAGAGCTGCTCATCTCTTTCCATGCTGTAAGTTTGCCTCTAAATTCTACATTTTCGGGTTTTATCTCTTGAAACCTGGTTGGGAGAGCTGGGGGTGCTCACCTGGAGGAGAGAAGGCTCCAGGGAGAGCTCAGAGCCCCTGGCAGGGCCTGAAGGGGCTCCAGGAGAGCTGGAGAGGGACTGGGGACAAGGGCTGGAGGGACAGGACCCAGGGAATGGCTCCCAGTGCCAGAGGGCAGGGCTGGCTGGGAGATTGGGCAGGAATTGTTGGCTGTGAGGGTGGGCAGGCCCTGGCACAGGGTGCCCAGAGCAGCTGTGGCTGCCCCTGGATCCCTGGCAGTGCCCAAGGCCAGGCTGGGCAGGGCTTGGAGCAGCCTGGGACAGTGGGATGTGTCCCTGGAATGAGGGGAATGTTGGAATGAGATGATCCTGCAGGTCCCTTCCACCCCAAACCATTCCGTGACTCTACAAGTATCCTGTGACTCATTTCTAAGCAGCGAGGGAAGATTTCACTGTGGAGATCTTCAACCACACAGCTGGGACAGCACCACAGTGCTCCAGAGCAGCTTCCAGCCTCCATCTCCTCACCAGTGCTTGCTGGGATAAAACAAAGATCTAAAAATGCCCAGGAGGAGCTGTGGATGGAGCAGATCCCCATCCTGAGCGGAGCACTCGTGGTTGCCATGGCCAGGGCTCTTCAGGATTCCTTCAGCACTTGTCATTTGTTTGCTTTGCTGGAGTGAGAAGCTTTGGGAAAGCTCTGAGACAAAAAGAGCAAACAGGAGCACAAACAGAGGTGCCACCAGCTGGCTCTGGGATGCTCCCTCCTCCCGGGATCCTCATTCCCGAGAACAATGAGTGGTTCTCAGAGCTGTGTTTGGTCAGGGCTGAGCTCTCTGTATCTTTGGGGTGGTTTCAGGTTGAAAGGCTGGGCCCTGCACCCTTCAGGTTTCACTGCTTTGGCTCTCGGGAGGGTGCGTTGCCTCCAGGGCAGCTTTGGAGGGGAAAGAGGCAACACCTTGCTCGGGGGAAGAGGATTTTGGGGAAGTGAAGAACCTGGTGGGAGGTGGGTGCTACAACAGCACCTTCACCTCAAAGAGTGGGATTGATGGAGACCAGGAGAAGGTTGGAGTCAGGAATGGCACACAGCAGGGCTGGGACAGAGGGGTTTGCTCAAGGCCAGACCTCAGGTCCTCTCCCAGAGCAGGAGGGGTGAGGAGAGGACGTGCACATCCTGAGAGCCCAGTGACTGCAGTGTCCCCTCTGGCAATGGCTCCGGGGAGGTTTGGGCTGGAGCTCAGGGAAAGGTTCTTCCCCCCGAGGGTGCTGGGGCACTGCCCAGGCTCCCCAGGGAATGGTCCCAGCCCCAAGGCTGCCAGAGCTGCAGGAATCCTTGGACAAAGCTCCCAAGGACAGGATGGGATGGTTGGGGGGTCTGTGCAGGGACAGGAGTTGGATTTGATGATCTCTGAGCGTCCCTTCCTTCTCAGGAGATTCCATGATCCAGTAATTGTCAGATATCATTTCCATTGCCCACATTCATCTTTTGCCTCTCCTTTTGTAGGTTTCCTGGCCCAGAGTGGCTGCCAATTGGAGTCCCTCAGAATATTTTATGTTTTAATACCTTCCTATCCATTTTTTTTTTTTTTTTGCCTTTCTGTCCCTTTTTCCGTTTTGGTTTGGTTTGGTTTGTTGGTTTGTTTTTTTGGGTTTTTTTTGTTTTGTTTTGTTTTGGGTTTTTTTTTTGTTGTTTTTGTTTTTGTGGGGTTTTTTTTGTTGTTGTTGTTGGTTTTGGGGGTTTTTTATTTTTTGGGGTTTTTTTTTGTTTGTTTGGTTTTTTTTGGGGGGGGTGTTGTTGGTTTGGTTTGGTTTGGTTTGGTTTGGTTTGGTGTTTTTTTTGTTTTTTGGGGTTTTTTTCTGCCTGAGGCAATCACCCCAGGACAAGAACCACGAGGAAAATTCTTCAAAACACAAATGGTTTCAGCAGCTCCCTTTGGCCAGGAGATGCTATAAAACTGCTGCTGCTCTTTGTCTCCTCTTCAATAAATGATCAGAATCCCCTCATCCTATGTCCAGTCATCACCAACTGAGGGTCTTCCACCCAAATTTTCGCTTCCCAAATGGCCTTACATTCAATATCTCATTGAAAGTCCAGGATGAGTCACATTTACTGCTTTATTTATGGTGCAATCAAAGGAGAGGGAGCAGTGACTGCTTCACCAGTGCATAAAATATCCCTCTTTCCCTTGGCCCTGGATTAGAAACATCGGGATTGCCAGACAAGCAAATGGTGGGAAACTCTGTCATCTTGCATTTGGGTTTGTGGGGATTGTGGGGAAGGACAGCAGAGATGCCCTGAGGATGGAGAAGCTTGAAATGAGCAGGAGCAGCAGGAAAAGGGAACACAGAGGCAGCACCACCACGAAATGAAGTGGAGAAAGGGGATTTTGCCAACAGGCAGCTCCATGGGAGGCAGGCAGAGCTCCTGTGCCCAGATCCATGTTGGGAGAATCCCAAGCTGCAGGAGCTCCAGCCCACACCACATCTGCTCCTACCTCGTGGTGTCCCGGATGCCTTTGTTCCTTCTGATTAATATTCTTGAATATCCTAAAAATATCTGTCTGCACTGAAAGAGTGGCCAGGCAGTGGGAGAGGCTGCCCAGGGAAGTGGTGGAATCCCCACCCCTGAAAAAAAAGGCTTAGATTTGGTTGAAGGTTGGGCTTGTTGTTTTTGGAGGCTGTTTCCAACCTTAAGGGTCCTGTGTCTCTCTGATATCAAACTTAGGGGATTTCCTGACCCAAAAAGGTCAGTTGAAAAGCAGGAATAAAGTCTGAATAAATCTCCCAAGCTGAGCCATTGGTACAGGAGGGCTGGCACAGCACAAAGCTCCCAGTTTAGGTGACATGAAAGATTTCAGCTTGCTCAAGTCTGAATAATTGAGCTGACATGATCAGATCATCTTTTGATGGTCTAATTGAATTATGTGCCTTTCTGAAAGCTTCTCTCACTGCAGCTAATGAGTTTTATGTCTGTACTGAGCCAGGCAGACCCAGCCAGGGTTCCAACCTTCCTGTAATGGATCTAAAGAGGACAAGGGCTCAGCCAGGAGTTCTTGCACCAATTATCAGAGGTTCAGTTCAATTCCTCCCTTCTGCTGACTGCTCAGAACCTTGTCCCAGCAGTATTCCCTGTGAATTCATTGGGATGTGGGATATCATTTGCCAGGGTGTTTCCTGGGCAGTCTGAATGGCTGAAGAGGGAAGATGCCTTTGCTTTTATGGGGTCCAAGCTGGTTTCCATTATCTCAGGGGATGAGTTCCAAAGCTCATGTAACTAAAAGAAGGTCAATGAGATAAAAGGAGGAAGATTTTTTACAAGGAGAGTGGGGAGGCCCTGGCACAGGGTGCCCAGAGCAGCCGTGGCTGCCCCTGGATCCCTGGCAGTGCCCAAGGCCAGGCTGGACAGGGCTTCGAGCAGCCTGGGACAGTGGGAGGTGTCCCTGCCATAGCTGGGGATGGGTCTCTAAAAATCTTTCAAAGATTCCCTCCCACCCAAACCATTCCATAACTCCATGGACATTGTGAGCTGAACATCAACCCCACAAGATTCCTTTCAGTCACTTTCCTGATCTTGGAGTAGACAAAAGACAGGCTTGATAGAAAAAAAAAAAAAAAGAGTTTATTCCATCGGGCAAAGTATCTACAGAGAGGGAGAGGTGCCAGCTCCAGCACCTCCACCTGAACTTCAGCCCCAGGAGGAACTGAAAGTGTCGAAACCTCTTGTGGTGGGGAGAAGTTTGCTCAGCCCGGAGTGTCAGCTGGGAAATCCACCCAGTGTTTGCCTGTGGATGAGCTCTGTGCCATCAATCGCTCTGAAAGCAGCGATTTACAGCCATGGGAACCTCGGGGCTGTCAGAGGAGGTTCAGAGGTTCCTCCTCCACCTCCCTCACCTTCCATCCTGATGAACACTGCCCTTTGCCCCCCAAATCCCTGCTGGGGGAGGCTGGAAGTCATGTACAGCTTCAGCTGTGAGGGGAGAGTCGGTGCAGGTTCCTCCGGGGTTACTACAGAGTTACCAGTGGCACACACAGTCCTGTGTCTGCCTGGCTGTCATTGTCACTGCTTCTCTGTCTGCTGCAAACTGAGCCCAGCCACAGCCCAGCCAGGATGGAAACACTGCTGGAATCTACACCAATGCTCAGGGAATTTCACAGGATCAGGGAATGGTTTGGTTGGGAAGGGACCTTAAATCCCATCCAGTGCCACCCCTGCCAGGGCAGGGACACCTCCCACTGTCCCAGGCTGCTCCAAACCCATCCAACCTGGCCTTGGGCACTGCCAGGGATCCAGGGGCAGCCACAGCTGCTCTGGGCACCCTGTGCCAGGGCCTGCCCACCCTCACAGCCAACAATTCCTGCCCAATCTTCCAGCCAGCCCTGCCCTCTGGCACTGGGAGCCATTCCCTGGGTCCTGTCCCTCCAGCCCTTGTCCCCAGTCCCTCTCCAGCTCTCCTGGAGCCCCTTCAGGCCCTGCCAGGGGCTCTGAGCTCTCCCTGGAGCCTTCTCTCCTCCAGGTGAGCACCCCCAGCTCTCCCAGCCTGTCCCCAGAGCAGAGGGGCTCCAGCCCTGGGAGCAGCTCTGTGGCTCCTCGGGCTCCAGCAGCTCCACATCCTTCTTGTGCTGGGGGCCCCAGAGCTGGAGGCAGCAGTGGGGATCCCCAGGCAGCAGAGCAGAGGGACAGAATCCCCTCCCTGCACTCTCCAGCCCTGCACAGGGTGGGTTCTGGGCTGCCAGCACACAGCTGAGACCTCTGAGGTCTCTGTCCACCCTCACTCCCAGGTCCTTCTCCCCAGGGCTGTGATTTCCCTGCTGCCAGACCCTTCCCCTCCCTGTGCTCGGTGCTGCAGCATCCCACAGTGACCTGGAACCAGCAGGAGGGTCAGGCCTGCAAAGGTCATGGAAGCATCTGACACATCCCTTGAAAAGGTGGGGAATCACCCCCTCCTGCCTCTCCAGAGAGCTCTGCTGCCTTGGAAGTGAGAGATCCAGCTGGAATTTTTCAAGCCTCTTGTTCACAGAATCAAGGCAGGACCCATTCCCTGACATGTTCCTCCACTGCAGAACCAAGAAGTTTTCATTGTTTTGTTTTGTTTTGAGTTTTTTCGGTTTGGTTTGGTTTGGGTTTTTTGTGGGGTGTTTTTTTGGTGGGATTTTTTTGGCTTTGTTTTTGGTGGTGGTTTTTTTGTTTGTTTGTGGTTTTTTGTTGGTTTTTGTTGGTTTTTTTGTTTTGGTTTTGTTTTGGGTTTTTTGTTTGTTTTTTTGGGTTTTTTTGTGGGGGGGGGGGGGGGGGGTTTCTTTCCTTCTTTCTTTCTAGGAACAAATTCAGTCTTCAGAACACACAATTTCAGCATGGAGAGTCCAGATGGATTTTGACAAGCACCTTGAAGGCTGTTGCAGTTTGTCACGGTTGTGCTCTCGAGACAAGAATCTGACAGTGGATCAGCGTGGGGTTTAACAGCACAACAAATGACAAAAAAAAATGACACCCCGAGGTAAATGGAGGAAAAAAAAATGGACAGGAAAGGTGAACCTTATCATCATGTGCAGAAGAAATCACAACATTTGCATGAAATTCCTGTTGGAATTCTCCTGAGGTATCACACTCCTCAAAAGACCTGTCACTCCCAGGCACTCCACAGGGATCAGCAACTTCATGGGAAGGAGCCAGTGTGATTCTTGAGGTTTGGACATCATGAATGAATAAATAAAAACAGGTAAATCTGTGTTCTCTGCCCAGGGTGTGCTCCTGCATTCACAGCCACTTGCTTCCGTGTGGGCAGAGGCCAGTGGATCTTCACAAACCAAGCCAGGTTTTCCCAGACTGGTCCAGGGCCTCAGGGGCTGAAAGGTCCTCTGGGTGTACCCAAAGGGATGGCCCTGGGGAACCATGGAGCCCCCAAACCTCTCTGTTCCCATCTCCAGCAGCAAGGGCTGTAGCTGTACCTGCAACACAATTTATCTTCTGGCTTGACCTGCTGGCAGCCTTTGCTCAGAGGGGTCAGTGTGGCCACACAGGCCCAGGCCACTGATGAGCAGGACCTCTCCTGACTCCTTTTACCCAAAAATCAATCACTGCCTGTGTTCCCATCCTTTCTGATCCTCCAGGATCCCTCCAGCGTGGATTTTACTCTTTGTTTCAGAGACCAAACCTTCCAAAGCCTTTCCCATGTCAAGCCTGCTCTTCCGAATACCCCGACACTGAAGTTCCAGCTCTTTCCGTAGCTCCAGCTCTCCCTTCATGGCTCCCTCCTCTCTCATTCCTTCCTCCTCTCACTCCTCGTTGCTTCCCCAGGGACGCTGCAGCTCTTTCCTGCTCCTCAGCACTGCCTTTCATCTCCTGCTGTTCCCTCTGGGCCCCCTCCCCTGCCCACGTCAGCAGGAGCACTGCAGCAAACAGCCAGCGCCCTCCAGGCCACATCCACCAGTTGGAATCATCTCTCCAAAACTCGTGTCCTTGGGAAAAAAAAGAAACAGCTGAGTGGAGGTGTTGGCAGGGACGGGATGGAGCAGCCCCTTTCATTTGCTGACTGGGCCCTCGCCTAGCCCTCCCCGGGGTGGGGACACAGCCTGACAAAGGTGACAATGCAGGCAGGGCCTGCCTCAGTCAGCACTTTCAGAGGCGAGGTCACCTCTGCTCCGGCTCTGGGAGTCAGATGGTGTTAAAGACTACAATGACACAGACTCCGAGTTCCAAAGGCTGACAATGACTCCTTTATTTCTGGCAATTTCTTCCCTTTTATGCTGTTCTACAGAGAACAACTCAATGGGTGAAACAAAGACAAATTTCTTCACTCACATTGGTCAGAGCAGAGGGACATCAAGGAGAAGTCCCTCCTAGGGAAAGGAATGGAAACAAAGGTCACAGTCAGGAAAACGTGTCTCTTGTTGACAGAAAACTCTCTGGGAAAAGAGTTTCAGAAAAAACCAAAACATCTCAGGCACCAACCAGGGCTACAAGATGGTGTTTGCTCCATGTCCTTGGAGGGACCTGCAAGAAGGCACAAGGCTTTGGAGGGTTGGATGTTGGGACCCAGGAGAGAGAGGGGCAGCTGGCAGCTGGCCTGTGTGCCAGGCCATGGCCAGTGGGCCTCTCCTCACAGCCTGGGTGGCTTGGAGCAGTTGCTGCAGTCAGTCCCATGCCAGGTCCCAGAGTTTGGGACATCTCTGCCTGTGGGACAGCCTCGTCCAGGACTGCAGAGCTGCTGTGGGGTGGCCCAGCTGTGTGTCCTGACACGCACAGGGGATTCCTGCATCTCCCCACCTTGGTGATCACTTGACCATGCAGCTGGTGTGGGGCTGCCTGTCCAGCTGAGACACCCCACAGGACAGGGCCCTGTCCTTAGAAGGGCAGGAATTGGAAAGAAATTCTGTCCAGCTCCTTGTGCTGGTTCCAGATCACTGTGGGATGCTACAGCACCAAGAACAAGGAAATAAAGGTCTGGCAGCAGGGAAATCACAGCCCTGAGGAGCAAGACATGGGTTGGGGGTGGACAAGAAGCTGGAGGTGTCTCAGCTGTGTGCTGGCAGCCCAGAACCCCCCTGTGCAGGGCTGGAGAGTGCAGGGAGGGGATTCTGTCCCTCTGCTCTGCTGCCTGGGGATCCCCACTGCTGCCTCCAGCTCTGGGGCCCCCAGCACAAGAAGGACGTGGAGCTGCTGGAGCCAGAGGAGCCACAGAGCTGCTCCCAGGGCTGGAGCCCCTCTGCTCTGGGGACAGGCTGGGAGAGCTGGGGGTGCTCACCTGGAGGAGAGAAGGCTCCAGGGAGAGCTCAGAGCCCCTGGCAGGGCCTGAAGGGGCTCCAGGAGAGCTGCAGAGGGACTGGGGACAAGGGCTGGAGGGACAGGACCCAGGGAATGGCTCCCAGTGCCAGAGGGCAGGGCTGGCTGGGTGATTGGGCAGGAATTGTTGGCTGTGAGGGTGGGCAGGCCCTGGCACAGGGTGCCCAGAGCAGCTGTGGCTGCCCCTGGATCCCTGGCAGTGCCCAAGGCCAGGCTGGACAGGGCTTGGAGCAGCCTGGGACAGTGGGGGGTGTCCCTGCCATGGCAGGGGTGGAATGAGATGGGATTTAAGTTCCCTTCCAACCCAAAGCACCCCAGGATTCTCACATTCCCCTGGTGCAGGAGGCAGCTCCATGTCCTGAGGAAGCCTCGCTCTGCCCTTAAATATTAATGATGATGTTCAGTGGAGCTGCCTCACTCTGAGCTCACATCCAGGGCTACAGTCAGGCTTTTTTTTATCTTCATGTGCCATCTGCTCTTTCATCAAATGATTTGTAAAGGAGAGGCCCTCACATTCAGGAAAATCATCTGATAAATAAACACCCTGTTACACGGTGATACCTTTTATTGGGCTGTTAACTGCTCGAGCCGTGCAAGATAAATAGGTTTAATTAGTGGGAAGACATTCCTTTTTTAACATTTACATGAGCCTAATCATTATTCCCCTTGCATAGGCAGGCTCAGAATTTTAAGCAGACTTCTCTCCTGTGTGGTGTGTGCTGCCAGGAGGGTCCCATGAATAATTGAAGACGGCGTTGTCTTCTGGCCCTCCAAGAAAATACCAATATTTTGCTCCCACTTCCTGAACTTCTGTCCACGAAGGATCGACCGCATTCCCCTGGGAGCTGACTCTGCTGGGAGATGCACGGCCTGGAGTGGATTCTGTCCTTTTGCCATGGCTCTGGGAAGCTTTTACAAGTCTCAGGAGGAGCAGGGTCAGCCAAAACAGGGCAGAGCAGGCGTGGCTGCCACAGTGACATCGAGAGGGGTCTGAACCTCCAGCACCCCCAGAGCAGCTCCTGCTCAGCCTCAGCAATTCTGTTCTCTGGAGGCAGCACCTGGACATTTATTTACAAAGTGCTGGGCACCAACAAGGTCCCTCAGGTCATTCAGCTGCCACGGGGCTTTGCTGTAGCCTCTCTGGGAGATGAAGTGTCCTCAGGGGCAGCTCCAGCCTCTGCTCTGGGACAGGGACAGGAGCCCAGGAAGGGCTGGAGCTGTGTCAGGGCTTGGGCTGGAGCTCAGGGAAAGGTTCTTCCCCCCGAGGGTGCTGGGGCACTGCCCAGGCTCCCCAGGGAATGGTCCCAGCCCCAAGGCTGCCAGAGCTGCAGGAGCCTTTGGCCAAGGCTCTCAGGGATGCTCAGGGTGGGATTGTTGGGGGGTCTGTGCAGGGACAGGGGCTGGGCTGATGATCCCTGAGAGTCCCTTCCAGGATTTTATGATTCTCATGGCTGGACCCAGCCCTGCTGGGTTGATGCCTTGGGAAGGCCGACTTGAAACAGAGACTGGGCAGAGCTGGAGAATCAAGCAGATATTTATTGAAAGGCCTTTAGGATCCACCTTTGGCAGGGACAGGGGCTGGACTGATGATCTCTCCCCACTCAGGATATTGCAGGATTCTGTGATTTGGCAGCTGCCTGTTCTGGCTCCTTGCATTCCCACAGGAACCAGGCAAAAAGTGTTGAAGACTGCAAACAAATTTAGGGACATTTCAGTTCAAAAGACCTTGGGAGCTGCCGGTGTCCCACCCAAAGCAGTGTCCTGCCTCTTGTGCTGGGCAGCAGCAAAGGGCTCCTGGAGATGGAGCAGAGCTCACCCCTCATGGGCAAGGTGAGGAGCAGCAGGAATTCCTGCTCCTTGGGAAGCTTTTCCCAACAAAATCAATCGTGTTCAGAGGATGGAACATCTCACCCCAAAGGAGGCTTCTCCTGATCATTTGCCTGGCACAGAAATGCTGATGGGGCTGAATGCAAACTCCTTCTGGAGCCAGAGATGGACCTGAGAGCAGCTCCAGGGCCAGGGCTGGAGCTGAGCACGGGGCAGGATGGATCCCTGCCCTCGGGAATGGCTCAGGATCCACCCTGCTCCTCTGCAAAGGGGATGATGACTGGGAGGGAGCAGGAGATTGGGGCCTCACTCCAGGCAGCAGCTGGAGGAGAGGTGTGAGAGTTTTCCCTTAAAAAAACCTGATCTTTGCCTTAGCTAAAGGAGGGTGGAGTTAAACTGAGATATGGAGGAGGAAGAAGAAAAAAGAGAAGGAAACGGTGAAAGAAATCACATATAAAAAGTTGGAGGAGAGAAATAAGAGCAGGAGAGGAGCTCTGAGCTGGTCACAAAGGTGAAAAACTCATGGATATTACAATTGCAGGGCAAGCAGCAACTTTCCTCTCCTGGCTCTGCTGGACAGCCCTGAGGCAGGGGCAGCAGTGGCCAGAGAAGGGCACTGGGCAGGACTTTGGGACACAGAGGCAGGGAGGGCACCAAGGGAGGGGGGGATTCTGCCCCTCTGCCCCACTCAGCTGAGACCCCACCTGCAGAGCTGCCCCAGCCCTGGGGAACAACAGCAGGAGGACCTGGAGCTGCTGGAGCCAGGCCAGAGGAGCCACAGAGCTGCTCCCAGGGCTGGAGCCCTTCTACCCTGGGGACAGGCTGGGACAGCTGGGGGTGCTCACCTGGAGGAGAGAAGGCTCCAGGGAGAGCTCAGAGCCCCTGGCAGGGCCTAAAGGGGCTCCAGGAGAGCTGGAGAGGGACTGGGGACAAGGGCTGGAGGGACAGGACCCAGGGAATGGCTCCCAGTGCCAGAGGGCAGGGCTGGCTGGGAGACTGGGCAGGAATTGTTGGCTGGGAGGGTGGGGAGGGGCTGAGATGGAATTCCCAAAAAATCTGTGGCTGCCCCTGGATCCCTGGCAGTGCCCAAGGCCAGGCTGGACAGGGCTTGGAGCAGCCTGGGGCAGTGGGAGGTGTCCCTGCCCATGGCAGGGGTGGCACTGGATGGGATTTAAGGTCCCTTCCCACCCAAACCATGCCAGGATTCCATGAGCTCACACCTGCCACTCCCTGGGAAGGCAGGACAACAGGGGCCTATCAGAACAGGATTAATGGTCCCTCTCAGCATTGTGCATAAACAATTTTTATTCCCAGGCCCACCAATCCATCCCTGGCTGTTGCTGGCAGCGTGTCCAAGGTGCAGCTCAGGAATCTGCAGTTCCACCTGGCTGCCCAGGGATCCGAGCTGTCAGCTCCCCTGGCCCCGGGTTCCTGGGGACCATTACCCCTGGATTTGTTCCCTGGGTATCAATCACCCTGTTCCCTCCTGGGCACTCTGCCTGGAACAGCAGCAGTAAAACCCCCACTGTGGGCTCCAGGCTCTAAACTCTCACAGCACTAAAGGGACAGGATTCCTGCACTGACTGTAGCAGGTTGTGAAATTTAAGGGCCAGATCCTTGAGATGCTGCATTGTCTGGCCAGGATCCAGCAGATAAATAAGCTGCTGTTTCATCTGCAGCCAGTGAATCGCCCCAATTAAAGTCAGTAAGATTAATCTCATTAATTGGGTAGATACAGGACCTACCTCTGTGTGCTCAGCACAGCCCTTCCGAGATAAAAACCTTGACTCAACCATAATCTACACCACAAGTATTAAGCAAACTTGGCTAAAGTCATCTTCTTTTCACAAATCCCAGCTACTGGCAGGAGCCCTGGAGGCAGCTGCAAATTCCTGCAGAGGAGGAGAGCAGAGCTCTCTGCCTCGCAGGAGTGTAATCCTCAAAGGAGCTTGGGGCTTTAGCTGCCTCCAGCGGCTCCTCTCGGCGCGGGCAGGCTCGGAGATTCCACCGGGATTACAGGGAAGTGCTGCTCTCAAAGGTCACCTGCAGTGCCACCGAGCCCTGGGGGGAACGGCAAAGGGAGGGAGGCAGACAGGGAGGGAGGAGAAAGAATTCCCTGACAGCTCCACCCGCAAAAGCGTTCCCTGCTCCTGAAGGAGATGTAAAGCATCTCCTTGTTTCTCCTTCCTCTCTCCTCCTCCCACCTGCAGAGCTGGGGAACAACATCAGGAGGATGTGGAGCTGCTGGAGCCAGAGGAGCCACAGAGCTGCTCCCAGGGCTGGAGCCCCTCTGCTCTGGGGACAGGCTGGGAGAGCTGGGGGCGCTCAGCTGGAGGAGAGAAGGCTCCAGGGAGAGCTCAGAGCCCCTGGCAGGGCCTGAAGGGGCTCCAGGAGAGCTGGAGAGGGACTGGGGACAAGGGCTGGAGGGACAGGACACAGGGAATGGCTTCCAGAGGGCAAGGCTGGGTGGGATATTCGTGGTCATGCAGAACCCTCTTCCTTCTGGGCAGCTCTGGGTGAGCTAAACCTTCTGTGCCTCAGTTTCCCTGGAATTCTGGCTGTCTCTGCAGAGCTCAGGTGGAGTCCAGGTGGAGCCCCCCCTGCCCAGCCCAGGAGCTGCATGGCTGAAGCCTTTTTGGGGCAGAAATTTTGATCTTCCCTGTTTGAGGGCAGGAGGTGTCTGCACAGAGCCCCTCAGCCCAAAGGCTCCCTCCCTGCTCCATCCCCTCCTCTTCCCTGATATCCCCAGGCATTCCAAGCCCCTGGAACAACCTGGTCTCTCTCCAGTGGGGTACAGAGGGGAGCTGGGCACAGCAAAGTGCAGGAGCTGTCACCGAGGAGTGTTTTGGGTTATTTCATCCCCCAGCAGCTGCAGACTCTCCAGAGCTTCACAAAACGTTGTTTTGATCAGGGGCAGAACAGCCCACACCACCTCTCCTCTCCCCTCCTTTACCCACTAATGAAAACCATCCCCGAGCTAAATTCAATTCTCCCTCACAGCACACCCAGCCCTGAGGGCAATTAAAGAAACGTAATGAATCTGCTCCATTTTTTTTTTTTAAAGACAATTAGCATGAAGCAGCTAAAAAAGTGAACCGTGTATCTTTTAAAATGACTCATAACTCCAAAAATTAGTCCAAAAATGGCTTGGGGGGGGTGGGGAGGGCACTGTTGGGTTAGAAGCTCTTGTAGCACTTTCAGCTGCAGCTGCCCGTGTGAAGATGGGGAGGAAGCAGCAGGTGGTCTCTGGGGCATCATAATTCAGCCTTGCTGATGGGGATGGGCAGTTGTCACTTCTGCTGATGGGGATGGGCAGTTGTCACCTCTGATGATGGGGATGGGCAGTTGTCACCTCTGCTGAGCTTCTCAGTTCCCTCCCTGGCTGCCCTCACAGGTGTCTTGCCAAGGGATGTGGAGACAAGGCTGGAGAGCAGAGCTTTGGCAGAGACAGGGAGAGGACAACAGCCCAGGGCCAGGGATCCAGGAGTGTCCAGAGGCTGGAGATAACTCTGAGGAAGTGTGCTGGTTTGAAAGCAAAACCAGTGAGACTCCCAATCAGAGATACAATTTAATAGAAGAGAGGGGAAAAAAAAAAAAAGGTAAAATAAAATAAATGGAACTATACAACCTAACACCCTGTTGGCCAGGGTGTTTGAAGCAGACCAGAAGTAAGTCCTCCTGGAGTGGCAGATGTGGTTCTGTTGGAGCAGAGATGATCCTGAGAGAGAAGGGTCCAGTGATGGTGAGAAGGGTCCAATTTTCCTCCAGGAATCCGGTGGAACCAGATCCCTGGTATTCTGTGTCTCAGTTTTTATCTAGGTAGGAATGGTTGGCTTCTCCCACTGGGTGGAGGATCTCACAATGGAATATGTCATGCCCTTGGTGAGCCTTAATGGCCCATCAGCAGAAAATATCCCCTTGGAGGGAGGACAGGTGGTGACAGAGATAAGAAACACTGCCCCACCTGCTTTAACAGTTGGCCCATTACCAGAAGGCACCCGCCCCCCTCCCCCCAGAGTTACAAGAGATAAAGAAAAACATCTCCCCAACTGCTTTTAACAAGTGAAATAGAATACACATTTTTGGTTCCATAACCCAAGACAGAAAGCAAGATCGAAGAATGAGCTGATAAAATAAAGTGAAATCACATTTTTCACTTAGACCTATTCATACTTGTTCCTCCTTGGTGGTGGAAAGGAATGGGTTAAAATTATAAGGGAAGGGAAGTCGTTTTACAATGTGCAGCTCTTAAAACTGTCTAGAACGAGGGCAGTTGTTCACACAGAGCAAAACCACCATTGAAAGGGACCATTAATCCCATTTGTGGAGGAGCGGAGCTGTCCCTGGGTCCAGCCCTCCCAGGGTGCGAGCTCAGGGAATCCTGGAATGGTTTGGGTGGGAAGGGACCTTAAATCCCATCTCATTCCACCCCTGCCAGGGCAGAGACACCTCCCACTGTCCCAGGCTGCTCCAAGCCCTGTCCAGCCTGGCCTGGGGCACTGCCAGGGATCCAGGGGCAGCCACAGCTGCTCTGGGCACCCTGTGCCACGGCCTGCCCACCCTCACAGCCAACAATTCCTGCCCAATATCCCACCCAGCCCTGTCCTCTGGCACTGGGAGCCATTCCCTGGGTCCTGTCCCTCCAGCCCTTGTCCCCAGTCCCTCTGCAGCTCTCCTGGAGCCCCTTCAGGCCCTGCCAGGGGCTCTGAGCTCTCCCTGGAGCCTTCTTTCCTCCAGGTGAGCACCCCCAGCTCTCCCAGCCTGTCCCCAGGGCAGAGGGGCTCCAGCCCTGGGAGCAGCTCTGTGGCTCCTCTGGCCTGGCTCCAGCAGCTCCAGGTCCTCCTGCTGTTGTTCCCCAGGGCTGGGGCAGCTCTGCAGGTGGGGTCTCAGCTGAGTGGGGCAGAGGGGCAGAATCCCCCCCTCCCTTGGTGTCCTCCCTGCCTCTGTCCAGCCTGGCCTTGGGCACTGCCAGGGATCCAGGGGCGTTGGGAAGGTGCCCCTGGCACAGAGTGGCTCTGCAGGAGGAGGGCTCAGCTGGGACCCTCAGAGCAGGGTTTGTCCCAGACTCTGCTTTGGCTGCTTTGCCTCTCAGGTTCTGGGGCACACGGGTCCCTCACTGGAGCTGAACTCCCACCCACCCCTGGAGCCACAGCAGGGTCCTGCTGGCAGGGGACGACTCCACCTCCTCTGAGCTGCTCCAAAGCTGCTCCCACTGCTGGGGCTGGAATCAGCCCAGGGGAGGCTCCAGCTCAGCCAGGGAAGCTCAGGGAAGCATCTGCAGGGGCTGCTCCTGTTACCAGCACAGGGCAGAGACAGGGACCTGGATTTCCTTTTGCTTTTGCTCCCTGTCCATGTGGATAAAACAAGCTGGAAACCAAAACAATTTTGTTCCACTTTCTGCCTTGGCACCTCCCACAATCTGACCTCCAGAGGAGCAGGGAGCTGCTTTGTTCATTTTGGGGCTGCTCTCCTTCCCCCTGATGCCTCTTGCATGAGCTTGTCTGGACACGGGGGAGTCACAGCTCTGCCCACCCTGGGGCAAACCAGCAATTGCAAGAAACCATTTTCCCAGCCTTGGGGTTGATTTTTGCACAGCCTGGAAACCTTTTCAGGCTCAGGCCATGCTGAAAAAGCCTCTCCTGGTGTTAAACCAGGAGCTCTTCCAGGAGCACAGAGCTTCTGTGGTGCTGCTGGTGCTGGTTCAGCATCCCAGCGTGGGAGATGATTCCCAGGAGCAGCTTCACACCACCACAGGTGGCTGCCCAAGGACAGTGGGAAGGAGGAGGATGTGCATTAATCTGTGACAACTCCTCTTTTTCCTCTGTCCAACAAATCAATAAATTCTGGCTGGAAATAAAATCATTACTTGCCTCCTCTGGTGTTCCAGCTCAGCACGGAGCTGGAGCTGCCAAAGGAAGAGGATGTGGATGGTTCCAGCTGGGTTTATGGAAGGGCTGGAGCTGTGTCAGGGCTTGGGCTGGAGCTCAGGGAAAGGTTCTTCCCCCCGAGGGTGCTGGGGCACTGCCCAGGCTCCCCAGGGAATGGTCCCAGCCCCAAGGCTGCCAGAGCTGCAGGAGCCTTTGGCCAAGGCTCTCAGGGATGCTCAGGGTGGGATTGTTGGGGGGTCTGTGCAGGGACAGGGGCTGGGCTGGATGGTGATGGTGAGACCCCACCTGCAGAGCTGCCCCAGAGCTGCCCCAGCACAAGGAGGAGCTGGAGCTGCTGGAGAGAGCCCAGAGGAGGCACTGGGATGATCCCAGGGATGGGGCAGCTCTGCTGGGAGAGCTGGGATTGCTCAACCTGGAGAGGAGAAGCTTTGGGGTGACCTAAATGTGGCCTTCCAGGACCTGACTGCAGCCTGCAAGGAACATGGAGAGACACAATTTCCAAGGGCCTTGAGGGATGGGACAAGGGGGAATGGCTTCCCACTGACAGAGAGTAGGTTTAGATTGGATATTAGGAAAAATTTCTTCCCTGTAAGGGTGGGCAGACCCTGGCACAGGGTGCCCAGAGCAGCTGTGGCTGCCCCTGGATCCCTGGCAGTGTCCAAGGCCAGGCTGGATGGGGTTTGGAGCAGCCTGGGACAGTGGGAGGTGTCCCTGCCCATGGCAGGGGCTGGAATGGGATGGGATTAAAGCTTCTTCCAGCCCAAACCAATCTGGGATTCTGTGAGGAGCAACAGCTGCTCACGGTGAGGTTTGAAGAACCCCAAGGAGGGAGCACAGGCAGGATTATTCCTGCTCAGAAGAGCCACGGTTGGGTCTCTTGGAGCATCTGAAGGGAAAAGCACCGACCTGGCTGCACTCCCAGCTGGGGACAGAGGTCCTGCTGCTGAGCCAGGTGGGCTGGAAAAGTGGTTTGTGCCTGTGAGCACGGCTGAGCAGAGAGCAGCTGCTGCCCTGAGCCTGGCAGAGGCTCCCAGGGCTCTGCCCAGCAGGAATGCTGAGCTTTTCCCGGAGCCACGCGCGGGCAGCGAGCACAGCCCGGCTGTCAGGTGTTTGCAGTCACGGAAAGAAGCAAACAAAGCCATTCAGGGAACAAATGAGGATAAATCCAGGCACTTCTGCCTGCTCACAAACAGCCTGCCAGCTGAGGAGCTGAAATCCAACCCCCCGGAGAAGCTGGTGGCCTTGGAGCATGCAGGCACCGCTGAAGCTGCGGCCCAGAAGTGATGCTGGAGGTGCTGGAGGGCAGGGAAGGGATGTCAGGGGGGTCAGAGGGGTGGCAGGCAGGACAAACCAGGCCAGGGAGGTGCATGTTGGGAAGCCAGGTGGGAACCTGCATGCCCAGGTCCATGGGAATGAAGAACATCCCGGTGTCCATCCCTGTGTGCTCCCTGCTGCCCAGGCTGGGACTCCAGGCTGCAGCAGACTGGGTCATAGCCACAAACTGACCTTTGCAGCCCCAATTAGCTGGGAGAGGAGCTGTGCAGCTAATGAGCACATGAAGGGATTTATCTCAGCCCCAGGCACTGACACTGACTGTAAAATTCCTGGCACAGGCAGCAGCAGCTCTGTATCGATCCCAGGAAGGCCGAGTGCTCCCCAGCATAAAAATCCCAGGGAAATGGGATTTCTCCATGAGATTTCTGTGCTGTTGCTTGGGTGCCTGTGAGAACGAGACCTCCTTGTGCCCAGTGTGGGCAAGAGCCACCTGCAGCAGGTGACATTGGTGGCACTGGAGGTTGTTGACAGGGTTGTTGTCACCCCTTTGAGGGGGGTGTGACCAGCAAACTGGACAGGGGGACTCTGGGCTGGATTGAAAGGAGAAGGGATAGAGCCTGATTTCCATAGGTTTCAGTGGGGATTCTGGAGAACAGGGAGGAGAGAACCTGAGGGATCCACTGGAGCCCCTGAGACCAAAGGGAAGAAGAGCTGTTGATTTTTTTCCTGAAACAGGAATGAGGCACTGGGAAACACGCTGGGTATCTGCCCAGTTTAACTGGTTTGCTTGAAATAAACTGGTGCCAGAACATTCCAGAAGGGTCACACAAGGAGGGAAGACAGGGCTCAGCACAGTCCTGCCAGAGGGGCTGGGAGCTGCAGAGGATTTAGAGCCCTGTCCCCAACCCAGCCCCCCAAACTCAGGAGCTGGGAATTGGTTCCTCCTCCGATTCCCCCTCCTTGCAGCCAGGCGTGGTTGGAGCTGCTCAGAGCGTGGGATGAGGAGGGGATAATTAGCCCTGAGCTTTCCTCTACCTGCAGGAGGCTGGAAGGAAATTCTGAGTCAGACCAAAACAACATTTAGAAAATGTAGCAGGCCCGGGCAGGACGATCAGTGGCTGGTAATGACAATTTATCTTGTCGCATCTTGATGCCTCCCGTTGTAACGTCCTCCCTGCCTGGTTTGCAGGGAAAGGGCATCCTGTAAATCTCAGAGGCGCTGGGAGATATTGTCCTTCTCACTTCACAGGCTGGAGAGGTGCCTTGAGCTGGAACCTGGCAGGCAGAGGCACAATTCCCACCACAGAGCACCTTTGCTGTGCTGCAGGGGATTTGTTTCCCTCCTCATTCAGCCCCAGCTCCGCTCCTGCCACAGAACAACTCCCACTGCCAGCAATTCCCACTGCAACCACTTCAAACAATCCTGTGAGCCGTGATGCTCTGCAGGCTGATCCCCCACGCTGGCACACCCAGAGGAAACGAGTCCTGCACCATGGCAGGCTGCAGGAACACATCCTATTTCTTCCCTTGGGAATTCCTGAAAGGGCACTGAGATATCCTGGGAACAAGGATGAACAAAGCCCTGCAACCCACCTGGGCAGCAGAATGGATTTCTTCCTATTTTGTAGGCAAGGTAAAGGACATTTTAAAAAGTTCCTGGGAGCTCAGAAAGATCCCCCAAGAAAGGAATAAACCCCAGGGGCGGCAGCTCCCCGTGTCCAGGTTTAAGTGGTAAATACAGCAGGTTCCAGGTTTTACAAGTGGTAAATACAGGAGGTTTTTCCATGTTGTCCCCAGGAGATGCTGAGCCAGTTGGACAGAGCCACTGCTCTGCATAGCCTGAGCATCAAAGGAGAGAGGAGAGAGCTTTACAGGAGCGTGGCTTAATTGCCAGTGCCTGTCAGCTCGGAGCACATGTTCAGCTCTCACAGCCCGAGTAACTGATAAGAGCTCCTTTATTAATCCCTGGTAACTCAATCTGCCCTCCCAGACGATGCCCTCAGGAGCTGGAGATCAATTTAAATTTCCAGAGCCTCGCTGCTCCCTGACTCACTCCATAGTGCCAGTGCTCCTCAGAATAACCTGGGAGTGGATTTTCTGTCACATCCCTGATCCCAGCTCCCCTTCCAGCAGAGCTGGCTGCCACATCCTGCTGTGCTGGAGTCATGGACAGCAGCCGTGCAGGGGGACACGTCTGACCAGCTCCCACCCCCTCCACCAACCCTGACATGGATCCTCTGGGTACTGGTGCTTCCATCTGGAGGAGAGCAGGGACTCCAGGGCCCCTCATGCTCATCCCTGTTGCTCACTGGTGCTCAGACACTGCAGGAAAATCTCCCTTGGAAGTGGCAGTTCCAACAGAGAGCTGAGAGTCAAAGCAGACTGGAGGGATGGGGAAAAAACAAAGTCACTGACTGGAGCAGGACATGGCCCAGGTGACACAGCCAAGGAAGGGGTGGGAGGCAAACCGGGTTAATGAGCTGCCTGGTTAATGGCCCACGTGCAAATCCTGACTGCTGCCCCTGCCGGGGCCTCAGCGACTCCCAGCACCCCTGGACTGGGTCCAGCCCTCCCAGTGGCACCTCTCAGGGATCTCCTGGAGAGTCAGACCCCTGGAAGGGAAGCTGGCAGCAGCCCAGCACTGCTGACCCAGAGCACTCTGCCTCAGCAGCCCCCAAACACTGCTGACCATGAACTCTTTAATTCTGGCACTGCAGGTTCTGCTGCTCAATAAAAGTTTGTTTTTTTTTTTTAAAAAGCCATTTATGAGGGAACAGTCAATAAGGTGAGACTTGCTTATCACAGCTGGTTAGGAGTGGTTGGAAACTGCACCCTCTGGAATGGTGAGGGGTGACTGTTTCAGGACAGCTGCAGTGTCCTGGAGCTGAGGTCCCTCCTGCAAGGCTGGGACAGGGACCCTGACCCATTCAAACACCCCAGGTTGTGGCCGCAGAGCTGCAAAGTGGATGTGGTCACACTTCTGTCCTGGCCTGCTGCAGCTCCTGGGGCCCAGTGTCCCCTGCTCTGCATTCTAGCAGTGACAGCCCATCAAGAACCTGCTCTCAGCTCAGGAGCTGCTGAGCCTGGGGGTACAGCAGGAGAGGGTGCTGGGGTCACCAAAACACCCTGGTGACACCTGAGTGCTGGCACAAGAAAGAAAAAGGAGAGGACGACAGCTCAGATGAAATGTTTGTGTTTTTATTCAGGCTCTGAACAGTCACAAACCCACAGCCCCTCTGCTCCCCAGCACTGCTGTGTCCCTCCCAGCTGCTCCCTGCTGGTGCCCCAGCCACCAGCAATGTCACCTCAAGGCGGTCCCCTCAGGGAAGGTGACACCCTGATGCTCTCGCTGAGCCTGCCTGTTCTGAGGCACTGACAGAAGTGTCTCTTCCCCAGGTCTTTAGGGAGCCTCAGTTCCTCGGAGCTGCTTTGCAGGATCAGTGGAGAGTGAAATGCCCAGGCTTGAGCTGCCGTGGGTGGACAAGGTGCCTCCTGAGGATCCTCTGGAACAATTTCTTCCTGGCTGTCACCGCAGGGAGCTCCGGGCCGGAGCTGCTCCTCGGACACTCCATGCCCAGGAGCCTCCAATCCCTCTTCTCTGCCTCTTGGCTTTCCAGAGCCTCTGTTATTCGGATGTCTCCGGCACATCTGGGCAGGGGAAGCCTTGCTGGGGGCGAGCTGCTTCCATCGTCCTTGTGACCGCTGCCACCGGGACTTGGCTGCTTCTGGTCCCTCTGGCTTCTTCCTATGCCGGAGTCTCCCTCAGCAGCAGGAACCCCGGGGTGTCTGCAGCATCCCGGCTCCTCCTGCCAGCTGCGACGTGTCCCGGCAGCGGGACCCCGCGGGTGGCCTGAGCCCGAGTGAAAAAACGCTTCCTCACTGGTGACCTGCGGGCTCCGCCCCAGGGTGACAAAGCCGTACGGGGTGGTGACCTTGGGGAGGTGCGGCAGGGACAGAGCTGCCCAGGCAGCGGCGTCCGGGTTGGAGCGGGATGGGCTAAAAGAGGACGAGTTAGAGCCTTGCTCATCCTGCACCGCTGGGTCGCAGCTGCTCCTCCAAGCCATCCTCTCCAGCTGTCCCATCCCCTCCAGCTGTCCCTCCCCCTTGCCTGAGCATCTCTGCTTCTTGCGGATGTCCAGGGACGGGATAATAAACTGCGGGATGCGGTCGGGGGTCACCACGTGGAAGAAGATGTCGCTGGAGCTGCTGCCCTGGAGCGCTGGGGGCCGGAGCGTGCCCCGCCACAGGGACATGATGTCCCCGAGGGCTGGCCGGGCAGCGCTGGGCATTTATGCTCCGCGGCCACCCCCGGCTGGTGACGCGCGGTGACGACACCGCCAGGTCCCCGCCAGGGTCCAGCGCCGGCCGGGGCACGGGGCGGGCGGATGGAGGGGACAGGTGAGGACACGGCGCTGCCGCTGTCACGCAGGGCCACCAGCTCTGTCACCCACCAGGCAGCAGAGAGGGGAAGAGCCGGAGGAGCCGGGATGAGTCACCGGCCGTGGGCATCAGGTGGAAGGAAGGGGCAGCCGAGAGCGGCAGACAACCACTTCAGCTCTGTCTAGCAAAGCTCCCGTCGGGAAACGCTCCGGCCCACGCCATTCCCCAGAGCGAGCGGCAGCTTCAACCAGCGCAGCCCTGAGTCCCTCCTCCCAGCCCGGCCAGGGCTCTGTGCTGGCTCCTCTCCCGCAGCATCCCTGTGCTCCTGCCCCGCTGCGCTGCCCATGAGGGGACAGCCCCAGGCCAGGGGGAAGAGGCTTTGAGGCTCCTGCAGGTGGGAGGATGAGGAGGATGAAGCTGCTCTCCCAGCTTTGCCCATCTCCCTGTGCAGCGGGGCAGGGCTGGCAGTGATTTCCTGACATTCTGCCCCCAGCTAAGGAAGCTCCTTTGGTGTCAAGGTGTCTCCGTTGCAATGCAAGGTGAAACCAGCAGTTTGTATCCTATTGCCACCTGTTGAAACCGGCTGCGGAGGTGTTTTCTTTATCTCTTCCATGACCCATTCCTCGTAACTCTGGGGAGAGGGGGGTGGGTGTCTTCTGTCCATGGGCAGCTGTTAAACCAGCTGGGGCCGTGTTCTTCATCCCTTCCAGGACTCATCCTCCCTCCAGGTCCCACCTGTCTCCTCCATCTGCTGTCCATGGGCCATCCAGGCTCACTGCAGGGCTGATACAATTCCATCAGCCCATGGGGAGATCTCCACCCAGGGGAGGAGCCCAGCATTCCTGCCTGGGTAAAATCTGAGTTTCAGAGCACCAGGGCAGCCTTGTGTGCACTGCATTCCCAGAGGGAGACCAGACCCATCTCAGCACCACAGGACCCTCCTACAGGTTCTGCTCCAACAGAACCACATCTGGCACTGCAGGAGGACTTGATTGCACTGCTCCCAACACCCTGACCAACAGGGTGTCAGGTCATGTTCTGACTCTGACAGTGTTTTTTGTACCACTACATTTTTAATTTTAATATTCCTAGTAAAGAACTGTTATTCCTATTCCCATATCTTTGCCTGAAAGCCCCTTAATTTCAAAATTATAATAATTTGGAGGGAGGGGGTTTACATTCCCCATTCCAAGGGAAGCTCTGGCTTTCCCTGGCAGACACCTGTCTTTCCAAACCAAGACACAAGGGAACAACGGTGGCTTTAGGGTGTATTAGAAAGCACACAGGTTGTGTCCGACGAGAGAGATGATGTGAAGATCAGGATACTCTTTGGAACACGTGCTTTATTGGTCGTGGGGAGGCAGCCTAACTGGGGAAGAGTCCAGGGATCCAGTGCAAAGAGTCCAAGAGGGCAAGAGGCAAGAAGGTCCAAGAGAAGGCGTGCAAAGAGAGAGCGAGTTGCCTGTTACATTCCATTTTAACCCTTTCTATTGTGAATATTCTAGTGAGCATTAACCAATCACCTCTAGGTACAAAACCTACAGAATCTACATACAGCCTATGGGAACTACAACATTACAATACTACTCTACATATTAAAACCTGTGAAACCCACCTTATCCCTGATACCTGAGAAGGTCCAACCTTTTATTTATCCTTTTGTCTTGGCAAGGGTGTCACTGACTCACCCAGCCAAGTCTTTTCAGCTGTCTAATCACCTTCTTCCTGTCCATGCTTACAGTTCAAATCTTGCTTTTAATTCTATTCCTCTTGTGGGTTTCATACTTTTAGAGTCTTTTACTAATAAATCATCTCTGCAGGGCCTAGCTACTTCATCCTCTCCAACAAGGGTGGATCCTGCTGGGAAATTGATGCAAACAGGAAAAGCAGCTCTGTCTCTGTGCGGGCACGCAGCAGGGGGGATGCAGAGGGGCCTCCCCTCCCCTGGGATCCAGTTTCTCCCATCCCTGGGGGCTCAGCAGGTCAGGTTCTGGCAGCTCATCACCTTCAGCTCTTTGCACCTGCACAGGGCAAGGGAAGAGATCTCAAATCAGAGCCTTGGCAAGCTCCAGGAGGAGACCTCAAACTGAGAGCAAATAACCCCTGAGAGCCCTTAATTGAGGCCCCAGTGCTGACAGCACCACCTGAGGGGCCGGGCCTGCCCCACCAATTAGCAGAGCCATCAGCTCATCAGGGTAAGGAGGAGCAGATGGGACAGGACCTATAAGTACCCTGAGGGCCACACAGAGCCTAAGCCTGGGTCAGTTTGGACTTCATGGAGCAGCTGCCAAAGCAGGTCTGGGCACTGCTACTGCCCAAGAGGTGGCTTCTGCTGGGGGCACTCTCAGAGCTGGGCTGGAGGCTCTGACCTTTCTCTTTCTCCCTCTCCAGATGAGGCCATCTACCAACAGTGATCCCTTCTCCAGCAGGTTCCTGGGCCAGATCCTTCAGCTCAGATTGGTCAAGTACCCGGTGAGTGCGGCTGGGGACGGGGTGGCTAAAACCTCAACACTGGCAATTTTGGGGGGGGCGTTTTCTGCCAGATAGTTTCTTTTCTTTCAGTCTTTTCCCATTATCAGATATTAGGAAGAAATTATTTCCCTGTGAGGGTGGGCAGGCCCTGGCACAGGGTGCCCAGAGCAGCTGTGGCTGCCCCTGGATCCCTGGCAGTGCCCAAGGCCAGGCTGGACAGGGCTTGGAGCAGCCTGGGACAGTGGAAGGTGTCCCTGCCCATTATAAGGTGTGGAATAGGTTATTCTTAGGATTCCTTCCAACCCAAACAATTCCATGGTTTTTTTTTTTTTTTTTTTTTTTTCCCTCTGTATGTGTTTGTCCTCTGTGTTCCTCCCTATCCCAACTTTTTCTCCTTGGCCTTGCCTTGCTCCCCTTCAGCTGTTTGTGGCTGCAGCGTTCTCATTTCTCTCTGGGACAGAAGAAAGGGGGAGGGTTTTGAGAATGAAGCACAACCCAGCAGGTTTTGGCTGAAGTTGGTCCCAATCTCAGCTCCACACTGGCACAGAGCAGAGTTTAGGGCTTTCCCTGGGGACTTGAAACACCTGGAAGTTCTCCCATGTGCTGATGGACCTCTCTTTGCAGCTGAAGCTCCTTCAGAAAGCATCCATCTGGATTGGATTAGGGCTCCCTGTTGAGACCCTCAGGAGCAAACTCTGCCCCCCAGCCCAGTCCCCCACCAGGCCTGGGAAGCTCGTGCACCTTCTGTGCTCTGTGACTCCCACCAGGGTCCGGAACTTCCTGGGCTACCGCCTGATAGAGTGGGGCCAGAGCATCATGTCCAAGGGTAAGAGCTGGGGCCTCCTGGAGCACCTGGAGGCTTTGCAGCTGGGAAGAACACAGGGTGGAATTTCTGCAGGGGGCTGGGCAAGCCGCTGGTTTTGTTCTGGGTGTGGTGATTGTGCCTCCTGTGGATTCCCGCAGAGATGCGGGAGGCTCTGATGGATGCAGCCATGGAGAGGGAGGATGTGGCTTCAAAGCAGCAGGACACCTGGCTTGCGTTTCTGGAGAATGATTTGCCAGAGGATGACTCTGAGGACTTCACCTATGAGGTGAGATGTTGTGGCTGCTGAGCAATTCCAAGATGGTTTGGCCTCTGTGTGGGCCTGAGCTGATCTGGGAGTGTCCCTGTGGAGGAGCCTGCAGAGGTTTCCTTCCCTATCCCCCCTTTGAGGGCACAGGGTGTCCAAGCAACACTTGACCATCACCCCAGCGCCGTCTGAGAGGTGGTGCTGCCCCACTCATCCCCCAAGGTTTTCCTTTGGTCTATGTCCCTGCAAGGCAGCATCTCTGTCACCCTTGGCTGGGGCTTCCTGTGCTGTTGGGACAGGACTGGTGTGTCCTTCCCCTCGCTGTCCCTTCCTCAGAGCCTCTCTTTGCCTCTTTCTCCACAGCCCTCAGAGGTGGAGTCAGACAGTGAAGAGTACCAGACCCAAAATGACACTGACCTGGAGCTGGAGGAGCTGGGTGGGCTCACTGTGCGGGAGGCCTTGGCTATCCAGGTGAGTGTTCCTGCTCCATTCCTGGGGACAGCACCAATCCTTGGCTGGGAGGATCTACCTCAGCCCCTGGCTGCAGGAGAAGGGAGTCTGGGGTTGCTCTGATCTGAATTCCATGAATCCCATGTGGGTTGTGTGTCGCAGTACGACACAAATGAATGACACTCATGCTGAGATGTCCAAGGCAAAAAGGGAAAGTTTATTTACAGGCCTTGACATGTTGCAATAGGACACAAAATAAGGACATGGAGTCATGTTTTCAGAAGGCTGAAGATGACTCCAATCTGTGTTTATTGCTCAAGACACTTCCCTTTATATTGTTTTACAAAGAACCCACCCAAGGGGTGGAAAAAAGACAAACTTCTTGGACCACATTGGTCAACTCAGAGGGACATCAAGAAAAGTCCCTCCTAGGGGAAAGACATGCAGAAAAACAGGATAGTGTTAGAAAAACATATCCTTTATTTACAGAACAGTGTCTGGGAAAATGTTTTAGAGAAATCAAAACATTGCAGGCACGAACCATGACTACACTCAACATTTATAGGATTCTAGCAGTGACCATGGATTGGAGGAGGAAAATTGTCCTCTCCAACCACACTGGTCAACCCACCAGTCCATCAATTCTCTCCTCCTCCAGAAAGGAATGCAAAACAATCATTATTTACGTGAAAAGTGCGTGAGAGACTCCATTACGAAAATGTAAACATCAGAAGGCTTTAGAAGAACTTTAGGAGAACAGGGTGACAATGGTGTGCTGCTCTGACTGTTTCCCTGTGCCACACAACCCCCAGGAGCTGGCAGCAGAGGATCCAGCTGTGGCCAGTGGTGATGCCCAGAATCCAAGAGCCAACGAGAGCAGCGGGGATGGCAGCGAGCAGGAGGCTGACATAGCCTGTGACACCAGCACATCTCAGGGTGAGGTAAGGACCCTTGGCACCATCCCACCCTCTGGGTGTGGAGCTGGGGAGGTGTCACCAGTGCCCTGGATGTCCCCAGGCTCAGAGGTCACAGAGCTCTGCTGCCAAGGGTAAGGGTTGGAGGGGCTCCAGTCCCTGTGCAGGGACACAGCCTCAGTGCCCAGGTGTTGGTGGTGCTGGGTGCTGGGTGAGCCCAGTGCCTGGGCATTGTCACTGCAGCAGTGCCAGGTGCCAGCTTGTGGCACCTCTGACCCAGGGCTACTGCCAGCAGGTTGCCATGAGCCCTTTGTGACTCCCTGGCCTGGATATTTTACAGTTGAAAATAGGGAGGATTTGGAGGAAATTCTTCACCACAAGCAGCTGCCGGGGGGTCCCTCACTGCTCTGGTCAGGCACTGCTGGGTACCCTCCAAATTCCCAGGAAGCTGCTGCCCTGGGAAGTGGAGGCTGAGCAGGGAGATGGGAGATTTCTTTGTCTGGAGTGTCAGTGAGGGCAGGCAGTGCTATGGGAAAAATCTCCTGTTTTCCAGGAAAACTAGGAAGCCTGACTTGTGCACCTGAATCTTCTGAGGCTTCCAAGTGCCTGATTCCCTGGGGCAGCCATGTCCCTGAGGAAGATGTCCAGTTAAATGCTGTGTTAATGTTGTTTGTTTCATTTTCCTGACATTTATAATAAAATCACTCTATTTTTTCACATGAACTGGGTTGTATTGCCCTTCATTATCTGGAGCTGGCATTACAGGGTGTGGGGCTGCCAGAGGGACCTTTCCCTCTGATCCCTCCTGGGGAGGGGTTCCTCAGGGTGCCTGGGAAGGGATGGCTCTGGGAATGTGACAGGAAGGGGAGAACTGAAGGTGCAAAGTGAGGCTGGGCAGCACTGGGACTGTCCATGGGGCAGTGTCTGAGCTTGGACACACAGGCTGCTCCCTGGAGAGCCCTGGGCTGCCTGGTGCCTCCATGGAATCCCTTCTGGCACCCCCAAAAACATTGGACTAAACCAAGGAATTTAACACAGAGGCTATCTTCTTCAGCGAGCACTTTGAGGCTTTCAATTTGTTTTTTGTCTTTCACCTGGGAGATGTGAAAAGGACCTTCTCCCTCTAGGTGGATCCTAGAAAGGATCCTTGGAGGAAACAGGGATTTTGGGGTCTGGAAAAGCAGCTTGGGATCAGGAAGTGCCTGAATGTGACCTGGAACTCTGGAGAGACCTGAGGTTGCTCAGTGCTGGAGCTGGTGCCTGGATCAAGTCCCAAAAATCTGAAGCTGCAAAGAGAAGCAAACTCCTCCAAATGTGGGTGAGGGAACAGAAACAGCTCAGGTGCGGGGTTGGATCCCTTGCTCAGGGCATGCCCGGAGGCTGTGTCTGGCACTGCTGCCTGGAGCTGGCTTTGTGTGGGAATCCACTGGGATTGTCAGTGCTCCAAGTGCTAAAATGAACTGTGGCACCCTCCAGCAGGGACATGGGGCTGAATGAGCTGAGTTTGGTTTAACCAGGGTGGGCCAGGCCAGCTTAGAAATGCCTGTGATTGTGTCTATGCCTGCCAAAGCCTCTGAAGGAGCATAAACCCTCTGAGGGGACAGAGGAGCTGAGCTGCCCCAAGGCTGTGCTTGTGTCCCAGTTCCTGTGGGCTGCAGGAAGGAGTGGGAGTTCAAAATCCCAGAGAGCCTGAAGGCAAGTAAGGGGGATGGGGGGGGGGGGGGGGGGGGGGGGGTTGGTCCTGGCTCCCAGACCCTGCTGGGATCAGGGGTCTCAATGTCAGGCTTATTAAAGGTTGTCCTGCCTGTCAAAGCAGCCTGTTGGGGCTTGTCCTGCTGGATTACACTGATGTTTCCAAGGCATTCTCTGACCGGTGAATCACGTAAAGATGGAAATTCTGGAGCTTTAAACCTGTGGCTGGGTCAGGACACCTCTCCTGGAGCTGCAGCCTTTGGACTCCTCCCTGGCCCTCTAAAATTGGTTTAACAGCTATGGCCAGAGATCCAGGACTGGCTCCTTGTGCCATGGCTTGGACCAGGCAGGGCTGTTTTTCTCTCAGGTTGGTTATTTGTGCACCATTAACAGTTCTGAGTCATGAAACTCAAGCATTCATAAAGCTGCAGTGCCTCGTACCTGGTGTTATCTGCAGCCACAATAGCTCTGCTTTCATTAGTGCTGAATAACAGCAAGAATGTTTTTCTGTTGTTAAAGGTTGATAAAGGAGCTGATCCTGCAGCTCCTGGATATTATTCTGGGCTCAGCATTAATTCAGGTGCTCCTTGTTTGTGTTCAAGAGCTCTCCCCTTCTCTGCAGCAGGAATTAATAAAACACCCTTCACAAAGCTGGGCAAGGGCTCTCTCTGGAATCTGGGCTGGCTTTTCCTCTTGCTCCTGAGCTTTAGGAGCCCTGGATGTGGGGATAAAGGGCGCAGGCTTGGTTCCTTGCCAGAGTGATGGTGTTGAATGTGGTGAGAAAGAAAAAAATAGCCTTAAATCTGCCTCTAAGCTCACCTGCCAATTAATCCTGGGCATAACCAAAGCTTACCGAGACCTTAAACCCTGATTTAGGAAGGGGAGACCTCCCCAGCTGAGCACGGGGGAAGTAAATGGCTTGGAGAGGCAGCTGCAGAGCGGTCTGATCCCAAGGTCATCCCTGAGTCCAGCCCCAGCAGGTGGGTGGTGCCTGTTTGTGAGGAGGAGGAGTGGGATGATGGCCCCTCAGTGGGTGAAGGCTCAGCCTGGACAGGTGCCCAGTCACCTGGGGGTGCCTGAGGGTGGCACTGGCTGTTGGTGGCCTCAGGGGCATCACCACTGAGCTGCTCCAAAGGCTGTGTGCACCTGGGCCACATCCCTTTGCAGAAGGATGAGACTGGTGAGTGCCAGAAATGCAGGTTTGGGGCTAAAAGGCTGTTTGGGGCTAAAAGGCTGTTTGGGGCCATTTAGTGAGGCTGCAGCCATGGGATGGGATCTACACTGATGCTTTGGGGACTTTTGGCCTCTCTCCAAACCTCGGCAAAGCAGGACAGGGATGGAGAGTCTGTCCTGCCCAGTCCATGAAGTCCTTCTGAGCATCCCTTCCCTCCCTCTCCTCGTTCCTGTATCTTCCCTTCTGGCTTGTGGGGTTTTTTGCATGTTTTTCCCTGCAGCGTTAGGAGATGGAGCGCAGGGACACAGGCTGGCTGCAGCCCCCTTGGTTTGGTGTGGGAGGGTGCCAGGAGCAGCCTGATGGAGCAGATGATTGAATTCTGGTTGGATGGAGATGCCCTGAGCCCTCCTTGGCGTTTTCTTTTCTAGGGAAAGGCTGTGGGATGTGCCCAGCTGAGCCTCTGCTGCCCCTGGGCACAGCCCCGGGTGTCATCCAGGCCCAGATTTTGTGTGATCCTGCTCAACCTTCCCCTCAGTCCCTGCTCAGGGGCAGATTCCCTCCCTCCACCTCTGCACCCCCTGGAAATCTTCGGCCCCCGCTTTTTCCAGGCCCCGCTTTTTCCAGGCCCCGCTTTTTCCAGGCCCCGCTTTTTCCAGGCCCCGCTTTTTCCAGGCCCCGCTTTTTCCAGGCCCCGCTTTTTCCAGGCCCCGCTTTTTCCAGGCCCCGCTTTTTCCAGGCCCCGCTTTTTCCAGGCCCCGCTTTTTCCAGGCCCCGCTTTTTCCAGGCCCCGCTTTTTCCAGGCCCCGCTTTTTCCAGGCCCCGCTTTTTCCAGGCCCCGCTTTTTCCAGGCCCCGCTTTTTCCAGGCCCCGCTTTTTCCAGGCCCCGCTTTTTCCAGGCCCCGCTTTTTCCAGGCCCCGCTTTTTCCAGGCCCCGCTTTTTCCAGGCCCCGCTTTTTCCAGGCTCCATTTCCCTGCCCCTCCAGCAGGGCAGAGGGGTTGGGATGGTGGGACCCATGCAGGATGTGGGTCCCAGAGCTGAGCTCTGCACCCTCCTGGCCCTCCAGGGCCTGCTTGGTCTCGGTGGCTTTGAGGGTGACACCGGGGCCAGCCCCGTGTCCCCGGCAAGGCCACCAAAGAGGGAGGCAGGTGCTGTGGGAGGATGGGAAGGAGGGGGAATGGGGAAAGGGAGAGAAATTGAGGGGTTAATGCCGTGATTTGGGGATGAGGAGATGAGCGTGGACCTTGAGGGAGCCTGAGGGATGAGCGAAGGTGACCCTGACAGTCGGGGAGCGCTGAGGACAAGCGGCTGAGCAGCCTTCGCAGGGCTCAGACCTGCGCCCAGGGAGCTGTGTGGGAAACAAATGGCTTAATTGAGGCGAAAACGATCGTAATTAGCATGAACAAATCCAATTAGGAGCCGGGGGCGGGTTACCGTGGGCCTGGCAGGGAAGGCTGGGGGGTCCCGGGGCTGGGACAGGCGGTGGCAGGGGGGTCCCCGGGGGCTGGGGCTCGTTAGCATCTTCTCCTCCTCGGGCTGCTGGCTCTGTGCCCTGGCCAGAGCCTCATTAGGCTGGAGCGATGGATTAGGCAGGCTGTGCTCAGCCAGGGGGGAGCAGCAGTCGCTGCTGCCGTCAAGGCCGGTAATTGAGAGGGGCAGGAGCCCCATTCCAACCCTGCCCCAGGGCTGGAAGGAGCATTTTGCTCTTTCCTAGGAGGAGCAGAGGACAAACTGCTCCAGTCTGTGCTTTAAGGTGACTGCTGGGATCCGGGCTGGGCTGTGGGACGTGCTCAGCTGCACGCTGGAAATAGTGAGGTTAAATATTAACTGTGAGATCGAATGTTAGAGCACGAATTTCTTTCCTAGCAAAAAAAAAGGGATTCGGAGTGTTCATTCCCAGCAAAATCACCTCTTATGGGTCATGATTTTAGTTACAAATTTTTTCTCCTGTTTTGGGAAAATGCGAAACCACAGCACTTCTCACTGAGCTTCTCTTTCCTGTTCAGTCTCCTGAGGAATTAATTCATCCTCAAATCCACCATTCCAGCAGTGAGGGGCAGGCACTGAGCAGCCCCTGGTCCCAGCCCCTGCCTCTTCCAGCTCTTCTGTGCCCGACTGCTCCCACAGCGTGGAAAGCAAAGCAGGAGAGTGGGAAACCCTGTGCCTGGCGTGGTCCCAGTAAAACCAGTAGAGCCACCAGCAGGAGGAGCAGGCAGGTGCTTCTGCCATTCCTCGAAAGCTTTGGGAGCTCTCGGGGCCAGGCAACTCCCTCCTCACGGAACTGGGGTAATTTTGGTCTCTCTCTGTGTCTTGCTGAGCCTCTGGTGCTGTCACCTCTGTGAGGTCCCTGCCAGCAGCTGGTGACAGCTCTCAGTGATAATCCCAGCTTTATCTTCCCCTGTGCCAGCAGCAGGAATGAGAGGGGCTGTGATGTGTCCCTGAGCTCCAGCTGCCCCAAACCCAGCAGGTTTTACAGCTGCAGGGGCAGGGGACAAACATCTGTCCCCACATCTGCTCATCTGCCAGAGTAACACGGATTCAGGGCAAGGTGCCCAGTGCTGGGTGCCTGGGGAATGACTTTGTGCCTTTCTGGGGACACAGCACAGGGGTGGGCAGGGACAGGGAGCTGCTGGCTCTGCTTCGCTCAGGGATGTGCAGGGAGGGACCAGGCCCGTGTCTCGAGTTGCTCTTTGGGGCTTTGCAGGTGCCAGGGAGGGATTTGCATCAGGGCTGACCCTGCTCCCTGTGATATAGAAAAAAGTTTTTCACACAAAGAGTGATAAAGTACTGGGATGGCCTGCCCAGGTAGGTGGTGGAGTCACCATCCCTGGATGTGTTTAACAAAAGCCTGGATGTGGCACTGGGTGCCATGCTCCAGTTGAGGTGTTAGAGCATGGGTTGGACTCGATGATCTTGAAGGTCTCTTCCAACCTAGAAATTCTGTGATTCTGTGGATTATCTGGATCTAGGAGCCTGAAGATGCCTTGGACCAGCTAAGCAGCATTTTACCCCTGAGGAAGGCTCCAGCCAGGTGTGTAACAAGGTGACAGAAGTGACAGAGCACTCTGGCCATCACCAGCATCTCTGCACATGGAACCATCTCCTCAGAGGTGCAGAATTCCCAACCCGGATATTTTTGGCTGCCAAGTGCTGTGAATGTTGACGTTTTCCAAAGGCTCTCAGCCCATGTTTGTGCTGCTGCCCTTGTTGGCGTCTCCAAGCTGTTGGTCACAGTTGGGTGGCGGGGAGGAGCTGGTGAAACAGCAGATGCCACGGCTGGGCTGGCGTCCAGCTGAGACCTGGAGATTCACTGTGTGTCACACTGTGGGAAAAGGGATGGGAAAATGAGGGAAAAGTGGTGTCCAGCAGGCCAGACCCCCCCTGCAAATAGTCCTGTTGAGCAGTGATGCTGTTAAAGACCACAACAACACAGACTCCAGAAAGCTGGCAAATGACTCCTTTATTTCCAGCAATTTCTTCTCTTTCATGCTGTTCTACAGAGAACAACTCAATTGGTGAAACAAAGACAAATTTCTTCACTCACATTGGTCAGAGCAGAGGGACAGCAAGGAGAAGTCCCTCCTAGGGAAAGGAACATAAACAAAGGTTACAGTTAGACGAACGTGTCTCTTGTTGACAGAAAACTCTCTGGGGAAAGAGTTTCAGAAAAACCAAAACATCTCAGGCACCAACCAGGGCTACAGAGCAGAGCTGGGAGCTGAGCTGTGCCTCTCTCCCAGTGCCTTTCCAGCTCAAACCCAGTGAAAGCTCTTGGAAGCACAGCTGGGAAGGGCAGCATTAATATGCACATGCATTAGGTGTGACTCACCCCAGAAAGCAGAGTCATTTTCAGGCCTGATTATCCTCAGCCCTGCGCTCCCCAAAACTCGCTGGTTTTGTTCATATTCCGTTGAAAGATGCTGCAAGATATTAGCTTAGAAAAAATGGGAGGTGACAGGGGAGCCTGGGAGCTATGGATGGTTCCCATCCTCACCCCAAAGAGGGAAGGAGGGATGAGGTCAGTGCCAGGGAGTTGAGCTGCTGGTGCCACTGTGTGACCTCCTGCTACCTGTGCCCTCGAGAGGCCTTCAGGTGGGGGGTGCAGAGGAGCCCCCAGGGGTCAAGGATGGGCCAGTCTGGAGAAAGGTTATGTAGTGACAGAAGAATGGCTTTAAACTGAAAGAGAGGAAGTTTAGATGGGATTTTGGGAAGGAATTGTTCCCTGGGAGGGTGGGGAGGCCCTGGGATGGATTTCCCAGAGCAGCTGTGGCTGCCCCTGGATCCCTGGCAGTGCCCAAGGCCAGGCTGGACAGGGCTGGGAGCAGCCTGGGACAGTGGGAGGTGTCCCTGCTCATGGCACAGGGTGGAACAAGATGGTATTGAAAGTCCCTTCCCTACCCATGATTGCACTGAGTTTCTTGCCTTGGATCTGCCTGTGGGGGAAGAGGCACCTGTGCTTGGTTCAAGGCACCAAAAAGGGTGGGCGTGTAGATTGTCACCTGTCCCCTCCTTGCTGTGACATCCCCTTCTCCCCAGGGACCTCCCTGAGAGCTCCTCCCTCTGCCCACAGCAGGTGACTCCAACTCCTACTGTCCCCACATCCCAGCTCTGACAAGGGGAGGCCCAGGCAGTGTGGAGAGGCAGGAGAGGCTGCAGGTGACTGCTCTGTCCCCAAGGGACCCTGGCTGGCTCAGCATCACCCCCTCAATGCCATTGCTGCCTCCTGGAGCTCCCAGCACCTGCCCCATCCCTGCAGAGCTCAGTGGGCACTGCTGGGACCTCAGGGACTGCTGGCAAATGACCAGAGATGTGGCATTTGGTGACACAGGGGGACGTGGCAGTGGTTGGACCCGATGACCTCTGAGGGGTTTTCCAACCTTTTGGATTCTGTGACTTCCAGCTCCTGCTTTATCAGGAGCAGCCTCCAGCTAAGGAGGCTTCCTTCCCCCGCCAACCATGGAACTGTCCTGCTTTGACTCTTCTGCTCCACTTTCCAGCCAGGCCCCTCACAGGCTCCAGGGGAGGGAAGGAATCCAAGCCCCACCTCGTTCATCACCAGCAAGGAGCAGCTCCTCCCACCTGGTTTCAGGTTTTTGAAGCAGTTCCCAGCAGAGGCAGAGCGTGACCTGCCGACAGCGACCCCAGCCCTCCCACGCTCCCAGGGAAGGAGGGGGCTCCTCTGTTGCTGCTTTCACTCAGGACTGAGTTCTGTCCTTGGCTTGGGGATCAAAGGCCAGGAGCTTTGCACACAGGATCATAACAATCCCATTCCTGATGTTGATCAGTCGTGGAAGCTCCTAAGTGGGAAGGGACCCTCAGGGATCAGCAGCCCAGCCCCTGTCCCTGCACAGACCCCCCAACAACCCCACCCTGAGCATCCCTGAGAGCCTTGACCAAAGGCTCCTGCAGCTCTGGCAGCCTTGGGGCTGGGACCATTCCCTGTTCAGTGCCCAACATCCTCTGGGGAAAGAAGAGCCTTTCCCTGGTGTCCAGGAAGCCAAGGGGTGTCTCGGGAATGGGGATTTCATCCCGGGCTTGAAGAGGCTGAGGGAGCCAGCAGCCCCCATGCATTTCCCCTCCATGCAGGCAGCCCAGAGCAGATGTCCTCCCACCAGCCATGCATCATTCATGCAAGAGTGCTCCCTATCTGATAAATCATGTTGGAGAGACAAGACACAATGGGGCTTTTAATTATAGAAACAATTAGCAAAGATTAATGACAGCAGTGGTGTGATGGTGTTGTTACTCCCAAAGTTGAACGAAGATTTAGCAGTTTCTGTCAGACGTGGGGAGCACTGAGATGCTGCCTTGGGTGTTGGATGCACCTCAGCACCCACTGCTCTTCCTCACATTTGGGGGCTTCCAGGAGGTCCAGGGGCTTCAGTGGATGAAGCCTTGGGAAGGTTTATGGGAAGGGACAGGGCTGAGTGAGGGGATGTTGTTCATGAGGGGACACTGAGGTGGAGCAGAACTTGGAGGTGGACCAGGCTCTGTGAGGGAAGCAGGGACAGCTCAGCTCAATGTCACCAGCCCATGGCCAAGGTGGATGTGTCCCCTGTGATCCAAGCAGAGGTGCTGCTCCCCACAAACCCCTTCAACACCAAGGATGGCCCCTGATACAGCTCCAGTACCAGTATCTCTGCATCTTTCAGAGCCAAGGCTCAGATCCCCACTAATCATGGGATGGTTTGGGTTGGAAAGGACATAAGAGATCATCCCACTCCACCCCTGCCATGGGCAGGGACACCTTCTGCCATCCCAGGGTGCTCCAAGCTCTGTCCAGCCTGGCCTTGGACACTTCCAGAGTCCAGGGGTAGACACAGCTTCTCTGGACAATCTGTACAAAATTCCCACCTGCTTCTCAGACTCAGCAAAACCCCCCCAAAACCCCTTTTCTGCCTCCCAGCAGCTCCATGAGCTGATCTTGGGGCTGGGATCCAAGTTTGATCTGTTTAGAAGATGCCACCAGAGCCAATGGCTTGGGAAAACACAAAAGTCAGCAGCAGCTTCCCTTTGCCTGCAGCCCTGGCTGTTCCCCACAGAGGAGGCTGGGAACAGCCCACGGGGAGCAGGGACACAAACACGGAGTGACAGGAGCACATCAGACACGTTGGGGTCACCGGGGTGGCCGGAGCTGTCAGCAGAGGTGAGGTGGCACAAGCCACACCAGCCTGGAGCCCTGAGCTGCCCTTCCTCCTCCCTCCTCTGCAGGATGCTGGGGTGGAATACTCAGTGGGATGCTTGGATAGTGCAGGTGAGGCTGGGCTTTGGCAGGGGCTGCTCTGAGGGTTTGGCTGCTGGGAGGGGAGAGCCTTGGCCTGAGGGAGCTGAGTCTGTCTCTCCCCTGCTGAATCCCCCTGGACCTGCCCCACTCCAGGACCCCGTGCTGGGAGCTGGGCTCGGGGCTCCTGGGCGCACCCTCTGCTCTACAGCAGCCCCACCATGAATCTTCTGCTGCACTTTCCAGCCAGGCCCCTCACAGGCTCCAGGGGAGCCTTTCCCAGGAGGGACCCCAAGCTTGGCCCAGGATTTACCTCAGGGCAGAGCAGAGCAAAGGCAACCCTGAATTCCACATGGCTTGGGGGTGGAGCAGGGACAGGATGTCAGACCACACCTCACTCAGTCCCTGGCCAGTTTGCCCAGCACAGCCTGGAAAACCCATTCCCAGTGTTCCTGCCTGCTGGGGGATGGCTGGTGGGGAAGGTTTCCCAGTCCAAGCTGTCTCCTGCTGGATTAATAATTCACAGAGCGAGGCAGGGCACAGCGACCTCCACCCCCTCACATATCCAAGGATGCGGGAGCTGCTGCCGGAATGACGAACAGGGACAGGATGATGAGGGTGGTCACAATGGAGCTGTGGACCCTTGGGTGCTGCTGCCCATCCTGCCAAGGCCATGGGGTGAAGGGAGATGCACCAGGAGAACGTCTCTGGATCCCTGTGCCAGGTACAGGTCTTGTTTCCAAACAGTTTTTCCTTCCCTGGAGGACGTGGGCGGATTTGTTGCCTGTGGAAGTGAGACACTAATAATGCTGGCTGGGTGCCAGGCCTGTTCTCACCTGCAGCACTGACAGCTCCCCAAAATCCTCCTGCCAGCCCCATTCCATGACAGTCCCCCCACCCCAGAGCCCCCCTGGGGATGTGGGAAGAGCCAGAAGTGCCCAGAGCCCAGCCCTGAGTGTCTCCTCCAGTTCCCAAGTTTGCCAGAGGGGCTGGAATTGCCTGCCTGGCAGCTGACAGCCAATTCCCACAGGATCAAGCTGGAGAAATTCCTTCATGCCCCAGAGCCACTTTCAGCCACATCCAACCCCCTTCAGCATCAGGGCAGCCAGAGCATTCCGGAACCTGCTCCTGGTCCCTGCGGAGGGCACGAGGAATGAGGGCTGTTCTGGCAGGCAAAACACATCCAGCACTGTGGAGCTTTAGAAGGGACTCTCAATATCTGGAACCAGCTGGGTTGCCAAGGGGAGAAACCATCCTCTTCATCCTGGTGTTGGCCAAAGCCCCCGGAAACCAGCACAGGGAGAGAAACCATGGAGCCACTAAGGCTGGAAAAGATCTCTGAGATCACTGAGTCCAACCATTAACGATGATCCTGCAAATTTCAAGTTGTTTCCTGCAAACACATTTCCTGTTTAAAACCTTTTCCCTAACCATGGCAGCCTCCCCGTCCCAGCTCTTGGATGGGCAGGGAAATTATTAATGTGTTCAGCCAGGAAAAGTTTCCCAAGTCTTCCTGGTTACCAAAGGATTCGTCAGCGATCTTCCCTCCCAAATTAGACCTTGTAGACCCCCCCCGGCTGATGAATCAGCTCTGCCATCACTGCATCCCAGCATAATTTGTCTTTCAACCCAACAGCTCCCATCCCACTCCAAGGACGTGGAGCAAGAGTAGGCAGCAAAAAAAACCAAAACCCCAGGACCCTGTGTGCTGGTCTGGGGAGAGCAGGAAAAGATGGGCAAGGGGGAGTTTCTTCCTTTTGCTGTTTGAGTTCATTTTCTGGACGTGATCCATGTGAGCACAGGGAAGAAGCAGAATTTTGGGGATTGGCACCTCCTTGCCTCAGCATGACCCTGAAGCAGGGAAGGGAACTGGGAAGGGCACATCCCTCAAAACAGAGGGGACAGCAGAGCAGGGGGGAAACCTTGAGAGCCTCCAGCAAGCAAAGGGACAGCGTGTTGGCACCACTGTCACCTGCCAGCTACACCTGGGCACAGGAAAGGGGCTGGGCAGCTCCTGCCGGGAGGTCACCGAGCCCACACTGGGGTGTGGGTGCTCTCCTTCACCAGTTTGGTGCTGTTTCCAACAGGTTCCAGCTGTTTTCCTTGTTTCCCAACAAGGGGACAATCCTGGTGGTGACTGGGGAGGTGGCCCTGAGCCACCCACGTCAAGTGGCAGCGTTTTGTCCCCAAGACAACACCCTGAGGGGTGAGCAGTGGGTCTGCCAGCTGGGAGGGAGGCACAGGCAGAGCCTGAGGGAATGTGCCAGGCTGGTGGCCCCAGTGAGATCCCCCTTGCCCTGAGTCCAGCAAACCATTCCCGAGCCATCCCTGGGTCAGAACCTGGCCAGGGCCACCCCACAGCAGATACAGGCACGGGGGTTTGGGGTGTAGGATTTGGGGGTTTTCCTGCTGTGCAATCCTGTTCAGACTCCCTGGGGACAAGGAGCCCCGACCGTCCCACAAGGGCCCCATCCCTGAGCAGCTCCCAGGGCTGATGAGGCCAAGCTGATGAATGAAGGGGATTAGAACCTCTCTGTCTGCGGGGACACGGGGACAATTCCATCTGGAAGGTGGAAATGCCGTGTTTGCCATCCGTGGCACCGCAGTGCCTGGAATTCTAACAGCCTGCAAAGCAGCTCTAATGGTATTTGAAAAAGGAGCTGGGAGCTGCTGGAGGGATTCGATGCCACTCGCAGATAAAGGCAGGAGGGAGGGAGAGGGAGACGGGGGTGGCAGCGCGTTCCTTCCGCACGCTGCGGCTCAGGGAATGTGGGCTGGATTCCATCAGGAGCAATTTCCTCGCGGGGAGGCAGCGGAGTGGCCGCCCCCAGCTCCCCGAGGGTGGTGGAGAGCTGGGATCGCACCGGGAACGGCAGCACATGGATCCCCGAGCTTGTTCGGGGATGGGGAGGCGACCTGGGACCTGCTAAGACAGGAATCATCTGGCAAAAAAAAACCCCCAAAACACCGTTTCACTGGTTCGCATGTGCACGGCTGGAGGAGAGGCTGAGGGGAGGCTCCTGGGGGCTGCAGCTGAGGGGCAGGGGCTGAGCTCTGCTCTGGGACAGGGACAGGAGCCCAGGAAGGGCTGGAGCTGTGTCAGGGCTTGGGCTGGAGCTCAGGGAAAGGTTCTTCCCCCCGAGGGTGCTGGGGCACTGCCCAGGCTCCCCAGGGAATGGTCCCAGCCCCAAGGCTGCCAGAGCTGCAGGAGCCTTTGGCCAAGGCTCTCAGGGATGTTCAGGGTGCGGTTGTTGGGGTCTCTGTGCAGGGACAGGGACTGGATCTGATCCCTGAGGGTCCCTTCCCACTCAGGACATTCTGGGATGACCAGTGGGGCCAGCATTGCCCAGCTCATTTTCCCATCCTGGCAGCTGTGTGGTTTCTGTTTGCCCTGCTAATCCAGGAAGGTGCTGCAGGTACCAGGACACACGGACAGAGGAGCTGCTGCCAGCCCTGGTTCCTCCTCCCCACTGGGATCCTTGGCTCCACACCAGGGTTTGCTGCTGCTGCCCAGCCCTGCCCAGCCAGGCAGGATGGCAGAGCCACCTGTGTCCCCAGGCTGGGAGCAGCCTGGGGACAGTACAGTGACAGGGCTGGGGTTGGGGTGGGAAAACCTCATGTTGGGACCCCTGCTTGACACAAAAGCAGCAGGGAGCAGAACATTTTAGGCTCCAAATGCAGCTGCCCCAAAGCTGCCGGAGCTGCTGGGCTGTGGAGGGCACTCTACAGACAATCACCTCAGATTTTAACCCCCAACATTTTCCCTTCTTGCCCACTTATTGTTATCTTATTTTTATCAGGGCTGGGGTGTGCTTGGCACAGTCATGGGGTTGGTCCAGTGTGGATGGACAGGACAATCACAGAATCACAGAATCAGATGGGTTGGAAGGGACCCTCAGGGATCACCAGTCCAGCCCCTCTCCCTGCACAGAGACCCCAACAATCCCACCCTGAGCATCCCTGAGAGCCTTGGCCAAAGGCTCCTGCAGCTCTGGCAGCCTTGGGGCTGGGACCATTCCCTGGGGAGCCTGGGCAGTGCCCCAGCACCCTCGGGGGGAAGAACCTTTCCCTGAGCTCCAGCCCAAGCCCTGACACAGCTCCAGCCCTTCCTGGGCTCCTGTCCCTGTCCCAGAGCAGAGCTCAGCCCCTGCCCCTCCGCCTCCCCTGGGGAGGAGCTGCAGCCCCCGAGGAGCCTCCCCTCAGCCTCCTCTGCTCCAGCTGAACGAGCCAAGTGCCCTCAGCCCCTGCTCACATGGCTTCCCTCAAGTTCTTCTTCATCCTCCTTGCCCTCCTTTGGACACTCTCTAATGGCTCAATAAGTTTCTCATCTGGGCAATAATCCTTGGCCATGAGCTCTGCAGGGCTGGGCAGAGGGTGACAGGAGCTCCATGTCTGGCAGTGCCCAGCCCCATGAGCACGGACACAGGAGGGATCTGGGGCTGTGCAAGGCCCCCTGACCCCCAGCAAAGAAGGGATGGCCTTGCCAGTGGGACCTGGGGTGGCTTAAGTCGTGTACCAGGAGAAATGCAGCCTGCATTGGGAAACCAGAGGTAATTTGATTTATCCTTCTCTGAGCAGGGAAATGTTAGGCTGGGTTTGAGGGCTGCTGAGCCTGCAAAGCTCCTGCTGAAGCTGGCTGGGGCTGGGTGGTTCTGCAAAACTGGCCCTTAAAAAGGGGAGGAAATCCTCCTTTGGTGTAGTTTGTCACCTTGGGGTGACTTCAGTGCCAGAAGGGACACCTGGACCCGGACATGAGGGCTCACTTGCAGTGGGAGGAAGGGCAGGTGAGGATCCCAGCACTGCTGTCACTTGAAACCCAGGCAGGGAGGGAGGAGAAAGGTCCCTCTCCCTCCTGGCTTGGATGAAAACCCTTCACCTGATGGTGCTTCTGCTGGCACAGCTCAGAACAGCAGGTCCCTGGCCAAAGAAACTTCCATTGTTATTACCAAATATTTATTAAAAGGAACTGGGCTTAGTCACGGGCTCAGGCTGTGTGTGCAGAGCGGGGCCACCTGCCCGGAGCTCTGGCAGGGAGAACGGGGTGAGACTGTCCCCCCTCAGGGGTTCCTGCTCCAAATGGACAGATCTGAAGTGCAGACATGGAGACACTGGGGTCAGGGTGGAGACAGCTCCAGGAAATGGGCTTTGGAGGGGGGACAAGAGCCTTTGCAGGGGAACAACCCCAGCTCCCTGCACAGCAGGTCACAGATGTCACTCGTCGTGTGGCAGCCACTCTTCCCTGCGTCCCCCAAACCCCACAGTGGGCCCCACTTCCCGTGCTGGAGTCCTGCCAGAGTGCACACCTGAGGTGAAGCTGCATTTTTGGATGTGATGGGTGACCAGGCCAGAGTGAGCCCATGGGAGCTCCTGGTCCCACCTCGGCAGGTTCCTGGGAGAGGGTGGCTCCAGGAGGGGACAACACAGGGCATTGTCCCTGGGGCACGGTGCCCTCCAGCTGTGCAGTGTCCAGCTCCTGTCCCTGCACAGACCCCCAACAATCCCACCCTGAGCATCCCTGAGAGCCTTGGCCCAGCTGGGGGCAAAAGGGACTTCACTTCTCGCTTTGTTGGAATTATTTTTTTTTTCCCCTTGGCACGTTTCAGTCAGAAATTCTTTGGGATTTTGAGCGTGTGCCAGAGCAGCTGCGATTTTTTTTTTATTTCTCTCACACTTTGCATTGCCCTCCAGTGATGTTTGGGGCACTGCAAAGCCTCTGGCCAGCACAGAATAAACCCCCTGCTCAGCCCTGGGGGGACGGTGCTGTCCCCAGGCCCTGTGGTGAGGCTGGCTCCACAGGGGCATTTGGGGCTGGGGAGTCTGGGCTGCCAAGCCAGAACTGGCTCCCTGGCAACCCCAAACCCTCATGGCATCAGCCCAGCACCAAAGTGGTGGGCTCCCCAAAACCCAAATTCTGTAGGACCAGGTGGAGTGGGAGCATCCAGCCGGCTCCTTCGAGGAGTCCATCGAGGTTCCCATTAGGCAAAATTAATAGGCACCAGGAGCCTGCTCTCATCACATGGCTCCCACTGCTGCATCCTGAGTGGGGACAAAAGCCTCTTGGGCTGTCACTGGAGCTGGCAGGGCTGGAATGCTGCATTCAGGCTGGCAGGGGACCAGCAGGGCAAGCAGCAGGAGGGGCTGGCAGGGACCCTGCAGGCAGGGAGAGGCTCTGGATCCTGGGATCAGCAGAGAAAGATCCCTCACTTCACCACAGAGGGCAAGCTGGGGGCAAAAGGGACTTTACTCCTCACTTTGTTGGAATTATTTTTTTTCCCCTTGGCACGTTTCAGTCAAAAACTCTTTGGGATTTTGAGCGTGTGCCAGAGCAGCTGCGATTTTTTTTATTTCTCTCACACTTCTATTTTTTTTTTTTCTCCCCTAAATCATTTTGCTGAGTCTGTGTGAAAATGCCCCAGAAAGCAGCAAAAACTTGTCAAGACACTCCCAGGGCCGGCTGGCTTGGAAGAGCATCTCCAAAGGCAGGGACCCCCCCTGGAGCAGGGGCCCTGACAGCCTCAGGGCCCTGCCACCCCTGTGTGTCCCCCCTCAAACTGGGGGACAGCTGGACTGGGTGGTCTTGAAGGTCTCTTCCCACCGTGATGATTCTATGATTCCGTGCCATTTGTGTTCCCAGGGTACAGCTGGAAGCCAGGTGGCCCCATTTCCTCCCAATCCCGATGCTCAGCAAGATTTTGGAGCTTTTTGGTGGTTTGTGGGTCCCCATCCTCATTTGTGGGGGTGCTGGTTTTGTTTAGGGCCAGGCTCTTGGGGCAGAGGTGACACGTGGGGGTAAAGCCCCCTAAGGAGGGGATCAGGTCCCATCTCAGCACCTCAAATGCCACAGCCCCTGGCAGGGATCTCCTCCCCAGCCTGGCCCTGGCTCCTGGCTTAAGATCCCTTTGGATTTATGCTCATATTGAGGCCAATTGGAATTAATTGGAGCACGAGTCCAAGGGCTCCATGGGACTCTCCAGTGTCCAGTGCTGGACTCTGGCTTGGAGAAGCAGAACTGGCCACCTCAGCCTGGTGCTTTTCCTCCACAGCTTTGTCTTGTTCCTTCCTCAAAGCCCAAAGTGATGCCAGAAGGGCATTGGAGTTAATGGGTGAGAGAGAGAGCCCAGAGGGGGAGCTGGGTTCAGCCAAACCCACAGCCCAGGCTTGAATCACAACCTGCCTGTTCCCTTATCCTGTGCCTTGGTTTCCCCTAAAATAAAATAATGGCATGAAGGGGCACAGTCAGGCAGAAATAACTTGATTTTCTGGTGAGGTGCTTTGGGAGGGGACAAGGACAAAGCTGGGGCTCCCCCAGCTCCCCCAGTGCATTTGTCAGCAGTCTGCTCCCCCAAAACCAGCTCTAACCCTGGCCAGCAGGCAGGAGAGCATCTTCCATCAGGCAAAATCAGCTCAGGAGCGGGAGCTTTGTGGAAGCAGCAGCAATTCCCCCCATCCCTGATTAAAACAGCACAGCCTGCAGAGCCAGGGCTGGGGGCACGCTGCTTAATTGACTCTCTGCTTTTGCTATGGCAGCTTAATGACTGTGTTCAAATTAGCCAGAATCACCTTTCCATCCTGGGGAATGGAAGTGAGATGTGGATTGCTCCAGCACACCCTCCTCCCCACGTCAGCCTCTTAAAAATCCATCCCCAACCAAACCAGCCACGATTTTCATGCCTGGATTTTTCCTCTTTTCCTAAGCAGATAAGTTGATATTGTTTAAAACAGCAACAAAATTCCTTCCCAGCCACACAAATCTGCTGGCTTTAACTGCAGATCCAGGGCTGAGGGTGAAGCTCAAATGGGAAAGCCCAAGCTGCGTGTGCCTGCAATGAAATTATAAATCCACATCCCGGAGCAAGCGAGCAGCAGGAGGCACCAGGAACCTCCAGCAGCAGCAGCAGCGCTGGGCTGCAGCAAGGGATGGGAGTTGGGAGTGGAACCGACAAGGCTGGGAGAGCTGTTGGCATTTTCTCCTGACAAAATCCTGCACAAACGGAGCCAGCCCGGCCTTGGACCCACCTGGTGCTCAGGGCTGAGCCCCGCTCCTTCCCCCTGAGTTCTGCCCTCAGCTTCCTCAGCTGTAAAGTGAAGAAGATGCTGCCAAACCCTGCTCGAAAAGCGCTGTCAGGAGCAGCAAATGTCACCGAATAGCTCAGGTGGTGCTTGGTCAGCTGGCACACAGCACACCAAGGGCACAGGACACTCTGCAGCAGCTGCCCACGGCCCCTGAGGCCAGGGAGCAGCGAGGCTGAGGCCAGCCTGGACTGAGCAGTGATGAGTGGAGAGGAGCAACAATTCCACCCTGCAAGTCAGAGCCGAGCAGGGAATTGGCCTCTGCCATCCTCAAAGCCCAATTAACCAAATCACCACAGCTCAGGAGGCTTCGGCAGGAGCCACGAGGAGCGAGAGGAGAACTCCAAGGAGGAATGGGCAGTGGTGAGTGCTGTCCCTGTGGGGGATGGGGGTGCTGCTGGGGGCTCCAGGTCATTGTCCCGTGAGCCTGGCATCTCCCTGGCACTGTTGCAGGGAACAGCGGAGCCCAGTGCGGGGACACAAACGCAGGAGCCCTGGCTGGGCTGGGAGCTGCACTCATTCCTGGGGTCACGGCTCTCTTTGTGCCCTGATTGCCCCAGTTTCCCGCGGGATGGAGGGGAAATGGCTGTGTTCATCCACAGCCACCTCCACCTCCAGTGCACAGGGCAGCTCAGGGCGAGGTGGCCCCCAGACCCTGTCCTGGGGCAGGCAGGGGACACTGGGCAGGAGGACACAAACAGGCTGTGATGGGGATGGGGTGGGAGGGGACCTGAGGGTGCTGGTACGGGGCTGAGGGACCCCAGGAGGGCTGGCAGGTGGGTACCTGGTGGGTGCTGGCACGGGGGGAGCCCAGGCAGGGCGGTGTGGGGGTACCCGCGTGTGCCGAGTGGGGCTGGGGGAGCCCAGGCACGGTGGTCGGGGGTTCCCCATGGTGCTGGAAATGGGGTCGAGGACCCCAGGCAGGGCACTCCAAGGCTTGGCACCCCGGGCTGCCGAGGAAGACCCCTCCCCTTCGCTCACTGCTGCGCGGGGAGGAGACCCCCGTGTCCTTCCCTGCGTTCCTCCGGGGCTGTGCCCGCTCTCCGCCCGGGGCCGCGCATCTCCCCCGGCCCCGTCCCTCCCCCGGCCGGGCGGGGGGCGCGGGGGGCGGCTCCGCGCACGGCCCGACGCGGCTGGAGAGGCGCTGCCGCCGCCGCCGCGCCGCCCCCGGGGACGGGCCGGGGCCGGGCCGGGGTCCGTCCGGAGCCGCCGCCGCGCCGCCCCCGGGGCTGCGGCTCTGCCCGCGCCGCCGCCGCCGCCGCCGCAACATGGGCAGCAGCCCCGCAGCGGCCGCCGAGCGGTGAGTGCGGGGTCCCGGGGGTGGGGGGGATCGTGCCGGGCCGCACACGTGGCGCCGGGGGGCGGCCGCCGAGCCCCCGCCGCCCCTGGGGACACGCAGCCTCCCTCCATCCCTCCCTCCTTCCCTCCATCCCTCCTCCGCCAGCGGCTCGGCGGGGGCTGCCCGGCTGCGCCCACCGCCCGCGGCCGCCAGGCCCCTCCGCAGCCGCCGGCTGTGCCCGGGGAGGGGGCTCGGCACGGCGGGCGGCGCCGGTGCCCCCGGGCAGGGTCGCACCGGGGGTGGCGGCGGTGTCGCCGCGGCGCCGGGTCCTGCCCGCCCCTGCTCCGCTCCATCCCCCCGGCGCTCCCGGGGGTCCGGTACCCGCAGCTCCCCCCCCTCCCCCGTTAGGGCTGGGGCTCGCAGCGCCCTTCCCCGGCACGGCCGAGCGGGTCCGAGCATCGCCGGGCGTCGGGAAAGCTTTTCCCATCTCCTCTCGCTCGTGTTTCCCCCCCGGGCGCTGCAGGTCCTCACTCCTCGCCACCCCAGGGCCCTTCCTGCCTCTTCCCCGAGCATCCCGGATTTTAGGCGGATTCTCCTGTCGAGAATTCCGAGGGTTGGTTTAGTCGCGGATGTTACCGGCTTGTGTTTCTCGGGGAAATGGAGCAGGCAGCAAGCACGGCATTCCTGGCTTCTCCTGCCGTGCTGGAATAGCAGCCTTTGCCTCTTCCCACTCTCCATCCAGAGTACTTTGGTGCCAGTTCCTTAATCCACTTGGAAAGCGGGTTTGAGCTAAAACCTGACAAAAGGTGCTCCAATTCCCACGGCGTTCGCACAGGCAGCGAGGAGCAGCTGCTTCTTCTGTTCCTGCCCAGCCTCACCCTGAGATGAGGCTTTTGGGAAGGAGAAAAGAGCAACCAGGAAGGGAGAGGATGGCAGGAGAAGGCAGAGTGCCTGTGAAATAGACGGGGAGTGGAGCCGTGCCGGGCTCTGCAGCCTGGCAGCACCCAGGGCACAAACCCTTGGGAGTGAGGAGCAGTGGAACCAGAGAGGCTGGAGCGGGAAGGGACCGGGGTTGGGGATGTTTGGTGGCCTGGGGAACACCAGCCCGGGCCTGGCAGAGCTCCTGGCTGCTGCTTGGTTTTGTGGATGGTCTCTCAGACACTCTCACCCTGGCTGGGGATGGAGACCCCAAAACCCAGCACCACCCCTGAGATAGGGGTGACACCAGGGGAGAAGCCTCATCCAGACAGGGAAAGTTCCTACAAACCTCTCAATTAAAATGCAAGCCTTTAAAACCAAAAAAGCCCTCCAAGAGCCGAGTTGCCCAGCAGAGTAATATGATCATGTGTGGGTTATAATTCAAAATGCAGGTTTTGAACCCTGCAATAACCCTTTGGGAAGTGCGAGGCCCTTGGGGTTGCTCTGCATCCCGAAGCTCCATCACCCCTCGCAGGATGGAGATGGGATTAAATCCCAGCACCCCGAGGCATGGCAGAGAATGTGGTGCACGTCCTTTAGTCCTTTAAATGGGAGAATAATTGAAGATGAGTTGGGGAGCTGCCAGTTGGGCAGCCTGGGGTTGATCTGCTTTAATTTCCTGCTGATGTTTTCATCACCGGCGGTTTTGTGGCGCTCACGAAGAGGAGGCAGTGGAGCTGCTGCCTCTTGCTGCTGGAGGACTGGTGGGTTTTGGCCAGAGCAGCTTGGAGAGGGGATTTTTCCTCCACCCAAGATTTCTTAGGGTTTTCACAACGCATAAATCCCACTCGGGTGTCTCCAGCCTTTCCCAGAGTGCTTGGACTGTGGGCTGATCTTGGGGGAAGACGCTCTCCAATGCCCAGCCTGCAAAACAGCTGGAGGAGCATCCCAGGAGCAGGGAGCAGGTGGCAAAGCAGCTTCAGGAAAGAGTTGGCTCAAAAATCAGTAGGTTCTGCTTTTATCCTGCCTTGTTGGAGGGGGGAGCGGGAGGACAGGAGGAACAGGGGCTGGGTTGTGTTTCACATCGATGCCCAGGCTGGGACGTGGCTGTGGCTGGCAGAGCTGGGACACATCCCAGGCACGGCCGGGTCCTGCCGGGCTCAGCCTTTCCGGGGGGGATGCGCTTTTGCTGATCCCTGGCTGAAGATAGCAGGGCCGGGGGCTTTTTTTTCCTATTTTGTAGCGTTTAGAGCTCAGGAATGTCTGCTTTTATTAGCTGTGCTAATCCTGCCTCACCAGAGAACTCATCCCTGGCTCCGAGGCCCAAACCTAATCCCTGCTCTTCCCTCCTGGGCCCGAATTAAACGCTGGACTGGCAGCCCGGCAGCAGGGACGGCCACGGCGCCGGCTGCGCTCAGCGGCTGAAGGTTTTCAATCTTTGGGATGGGTTTTTCCCAACTCCTGGCTGTCTCGGATCACTCCTGTTTCCCCCTCCAGCACCCCACCAGGGAGCAGCTGGCTCCTCTTCTCTCCGTGAGGAGCGGGAGCTGCCATAAGGCGGGAGGAGTCGGGCTGCTCCGGCAGCTCGGAGCGGCGTTCGCATCCCCGGGATGGGAGAGAGGTGTTGGAAGCCCTGGAAGGAGGCTGGGAACGTGGAGCACACGGCCCGGGCGTGCTGGGCGTGGGCAGCGGCCATCCCCGTGCCGCGGGCAGCCCGGGTGGGACGCCTGTCACCAGCAACATCTCCCCACGTCCTCAAATCCCACAGCTCCCAGGGAAGGGAGGTGGGAGCCAAGTGAGGCCATCCCTGGGCTTGTCCCCGGTGACACTGATTCGCCACGAGGCCCCAAAAGCCTTCCCTGTGCGTCCCGTGCCTCAGTTTCCCTGGCTGTGCGTGGCTTTGGAGGGTGGCACAGGCCCTGAGGCAGCCACACTCCTGCTGCCTGTGCGTGGCTGCGGAGCGGTGATGGGGCTGTCTGAGCAGGCAGAGGGAGCAGCACGGAGCACCCTGCAGGATGTCTCCGCTCCACGGGGCTGCAGAGGGTGGAAGGGGCTGCCTGAGCCCAAAGGGCCTCTCTGGGAATCCTGGAAAAGCCCCAGGACAAACAGGCGAGGGCAGGAATGTTCAGAGCGGAGATGTGAGAGGAGATGAAAAGCAATAAATCCCAGGAGGAGGCTTGGAAGCGCTGCCGAGAGCCACAGGGGCTGTGGAAGGGAAACGGATTGGGCTTTGGGCAGCCTGGGTTGACTGCTCTGTTTGGGAAGTTTTTGTAGGGTTTGCCTTCAGAGACAAAGCAGCTGCTTCCACCAGGTTTGGCTCAGGGGTTGTGGGACGGGCTGGGCCGGAGCCTTGCTCAGCCATTGGCAGTGGAATGTGCTGGATCCTCCTTCAGGTCCCATTTAAGCCGTGGTGTTTTGGGGGCTGGGGCTGGAACCCCGCAGGTGCCCCAGCTCTGTGGGGTGTCAGAGGTGGGACCTGAGGCTGGGCAGGACAGGGGTGGCCAAGTGGGCAAATGGCCCTGGTGGTGGGAGAGCAGAGCAGGGGCTGCCATTCCCTGTTTCCCATGTTAAATGGGCAGGCTGAGGACAGCACCAAACTCACCCCAGGACAACCAAACAGCAGAGATTCGATGGAGAATTTGGACAAACAGAAACAGCTTTACCAGGGATGAGTTAAAAACAAAGCACAGAGGGCCTGGGCTGTGATCCCCAGGCTGCTGTGCTGCCTTGGCACCCACGTGGGCACCCCAAGGCTGGGATCCCAGCCTGGGAGCAGAGGCAGGATCTGTGCCCTCCTCCTTCCTCTGCCTCGGCCCAGCTCTTCCCTTGCTTCCCTGCCTTCCTCTCCCTGAATTTTTCATGCCACCACGAGCCTGGCTGCTGTTTGCAGCCCCATCCATCAGGAGGGTTTGGTTTTCAAAGCTGTCCCAGCTCTGCCCGGCTCAGATCTGGAGCGCCGGGGCTTCTTGTTCAGCTCCCGATGTGCCAACCAAAATAGCAGCGGCCACATACTGGAGTGGAGAGGAACAAGTGTCACTGGGAATTAAAATGACAGATCCCAGCATCAAGGTCTCCGAGGGTTTGTGCTTTATTAAGCAACAGTGAGTTCATGGGAAAGGACTTTGACTCAGAGCACCGGTTGTGTCTACAAGAAAAGAGAACCAGGGACTATATTTAGGCTCAGGCTGTGATGGGGAGACAGGGCCAGGCACTGAGGGAGGGGAGCTGAGCATCCTCAGCTCCCTGGGGATGAGCCCTGACCCTGCAGAGCAGAGAGGGGAGCAGGACCTCAGCTTTGGGATCGTGGAATCCCCAATGGTTTGGGTTGGAAGGGACCTTAAAACTCATCCAGTGCCACCCCTGCCACGGCAGGGACACCTCCCACTGTCCCAGGCTGCTCCAAGCCCTGTCCAGCCTGGCCTTGGACACGCTGCCAGGAACATCTAGGGATGGATTGGTGGGCCTGGGAATAAAAATTGTTTATACACAATGCTGAGAGGGACCATTAATCCTGTTTTGATAGGCCCCTGTTGTCCTGCCTTCCCAGGGAGTGGCAGGTGTGAGCTCATGGAATCCTGGCATGGTTTGGGTGGGAAGGGACCTTAAATCCCATCCAGTGCCACCCCTGCCATGGGCAGGGACACCTCCCACTGTCCCAGGCTTCTCCAAGCCCTGTCCAGCCTGGCCTTGGGCACTGTCAGGGATCCAGGGGCAGCCACAGCTGCTCTGAGCACCCTGTGCCAGCCCTGCCCACCCTCACAGGGAAGGTGCTGCAGAGGAACAGCCCCAGTGCTGTGGGGCAGGAGGGCTGGAGGGTTCCCCTCCCTGTGCAAGGGGCTGCTTGGGGGGTCCTGCACCCCCAGCCCCCACATCAGCCATGGCCAGGGGTGTGTGGAGTGGCTGGGGGAGCTCCTCTGAGCAGGATTCACCCTGGCAGGGACTTGGACAGCATCTGCTGGGTTCAGAGAAAAGAGAGGACCAGGACCCTGCTGTGTGGTCCTCACGTGGCTCCCTCTCCCTTAAATGTGGTTTCCTGCTGGTGAGGGTGATTAAACAGATCAATGTTTTCTCTTCTTGCCTCAGGGTCTGCCTCTTCCCACCACCCCCTCCTATTAAAAATTCATTGTTTCTCCCAGATACTGTTGCTAGAGGGAGACAGGGAGAAATAAAGGAAGTTCTTGGAAAGGAGAAGAGAAAATATTCAGTGGGAAGGGAATTGAGGAAAAATTTAAACCAAATATTGTCCCTCCCTGCCTCTTGTTGCCCTGGGTGTGTTTGAGCCCAAGCTCTGTCCCTGTCACAGGACCCTGATGTTCCCTGAGAATTGTGTGGGAACTGGGGGGACTTGGGGTGGTGGGGACAGTCCTGCTCTTGCCAGGGAGGTGGTGAGGCCCCTGCTGGCTCCAGAGCTGGGAGTGTGGGACCTGGTGGCTGTTTCACACAGCAAATCCCAGCAAGCACGGGAGGGAGGAAGGAGCAACTCAATTCCCATCCTCAGCATCTCCAGAAAACTCCTCCCAAGGCCTTGAGTGCTTTTCCTGCTCAGTTTGGCCACTGTTTCAGTCCAGGTGGATGAGGGGGTTCGTTTTCAGACTGGAACAGGCAGGGGGCTGTTGATGGCTGCTCTGTGGGATCAGCTCCCCTGGCCCTGGGGCACCCGGAGCCGTGGCTGTGACACGGAGCTGCTGGGCCATGTGCCACCAGTGGGGATGGAGCGTGGGCAGAGGGGGGTCCAGGCAGGCTTGGGAAGGCTCTTTTCCATCTTCTGGAGCCTCCTGAGCAGGGTGCTCAGAGTGCTCCTCGCAGGGCAGCAGCAGCAGCAGAGGTTTGCAGGGCAGAGCAGAAGAGGCTCTCCCTGAGCATCCCCGCTCCCTCAGCCACACTCCAGGGTGGAAAACCTCACCTTAGGTGAGTGCATTTGTTTTCTCTCAGGAAGAGTGGGAGGAGTAATTTCCAGCCCCTTCTCAGAGGTGCAGCCAGAGGAGCAAACCATGAGGGTGCTTGGTGCTTCTGGCCTCTTTTTCCAGAGGGTCACCCGGGCTGACCTTCCCCGTGCTCAGGACAGCTGGACACCAACCCTTCAATATTGGCACAAGGAGCTATTTTGTGTTTTTCCATTTAAATCTCATTTGAAGGGAAGTCCATCTGGTTCCCTTTGAGCTGCCAGAGGGAAAAAGGGCTGCTCTTGGGTCAGTTTTCCACAGGGAGACCCAGGAGAGGCGGCGTGGCCAGGACCTGTGCCTGGTGGTGGGCTGGGGCAGGGCCCCTGGAATTAAACACTAATTAGGGATGGAAAAGGAGCAGAGCCCTGCAATTGCAAATGGAAGGTGGAGTGACATAAATGAGAGAGAAACTGCGACCTTTTTTCCATAAACAGGAATATTAACTAATTAACTAATGGAGAGAGGGAAATAATCCTGCCTTCATTAGTCCTTATTCTTGGGCCTGATGAGGAGTAGGAGCCTTGGGCTGCTCCTGGGCAAGTGCAGATGCCAGCATCCCTCCCAGCCATGCCCAGTGCTCTGGAAGTCATTCCAGGAGTTACTGTGGAGCTTGGACCCTCCACATGTCATGAAGTTGTTTCTCTTCTTACCTTCAGGGTCACTTTTACATCAAGCACCAGCCTCGTGGCAAAGCAATTCCCAGCAGGGGGGTCCTGATGGGATTTGGCACCACTGCCTCCCCCTGCCTTGCTCAGCCTGCACCAACATCTGGAAACCTCTGGAAATCCAAGCCCAGGTTGTTGCTGTTGCAGTGACAAATGGGGCTGTGATCTGCTGGCTCAGGCTCATCCAGCACCAGACAATGCTGGGTTTTGGGGGTTTTGGGGTTTTCTTCCCGTGCCCCAAGGGTCTCTCTGGCTCAGGCTGTTGCTGCCCCTGTGCTCATGCAGAGCTGGGCAGAGCTGTCCCCATACAGGGATCACTCCATGGCCCTGCTGCCTCACTCCTGGCTCGGCTGTCTCCACCTCAGTGACTTTCCCAAGACTCTTAAGAAACAGATTTCCTTGATCTTTTTTCCTCTGTTTCATTTTCAACACATTTGCCTCATTTCTCCCTCCATTTCTCTCCCTGGGGTCATTTCTGGCTGTGTCCCCAAAGCTGGGAGATGCTGTGTCCCTGTTGTGCTGCTTTGGAGCTGAATTCTTCCTCCTTCCTTGAGCATTTTCCAAATTTTACCATTTACTTTTGCAGAAAGAAGCTCTGTGGGAGCCTGTCACTGAAAGAGGATTTCAAATGAGCAGCCTGTGACACCTCCCCATGGTAATGTGTCATTTTTGTTGTTCATATTTCAATAAGTAAAGGTCAGCTGGAAGCTCAGCTGGCTGGGAAATCTGACATTAATTTCACTAATGAGCAGAAGTCTCTGGCTTAATGCTCCTGCATGCCGGGCTGGTGCGACACTGGCTGGATCTTGGGCACTATCAAGTGTCCTGGGATCCATGGAATGATAAAATCCCAGAATATCCTGAGAGTTGGAAGGGACCCTCAGGGATCAAATCCAGCCCCTGTCCCTGCACAGACCCCCCAACAACCCCACCCTGAGCATCCCTGAGAGCCTTGGCCAAAGGCTCCTGCAGCTCTGGCAGCCTTGGGGCTGGGACCATTCCCTGGGGAGCCTGGGCAGTGCCCCAGCACCCTCGGGGGGAAGAACCTTTCCCTGAGCTCCAGCCCAAGCCCTGACACAGCTCCAGCCCTTCCTGGGCTCCTGTCCCTGTCCCAGAGCAGAGCTCAGCCCCTGCCCCTCCGCCTCCCCTGGGGAGGAGCTGCAGCCCCCGAGGAGCCTCCCCTCAGCCTTCTCTGCTCCAGCTGAAGGAGCCAAGTGCCCTCAGCCCCTTCCCCAGCTCCGTGTCCCTCCTCTGGACACTCTCCACCAGCTCTGGATCCTTCTGATCTTGTGGTGCCCAAGGTGCCCCAGCACTGGGGGTGAGGCTGCCCCAGGGCAGAGCAGAGCAGGACAATCCCTCCCTGGGCCTGGTGCCCCCCAGGACACGGTGCCCTTTGGGCTGCCAGGACTCAGCAGTGACTCAGATCCAACTTGGCACTGACCAGGACCCCCAGGTCCCTTTCTGCAGTGGTCTGAGATGAGCCAGGTTTGCTGCCATGCATGGGAGAGTTGCTGTGCACATCCCAAGGGATGCTCCTGCCTTAGAAGAGTTCAACTTGAGCACCTTGGTCTGGTTCTCTGGAGGTCTCTGCTGATTTCCAGGACATCTGGGTTCTGTTCAGATTTGGGATTTGCTGCTGAATTTTTTTTTTCAAGGGGATCCCGTGTGCAGAACTGGAAGCTCCTTGATGGAGAAGCAGGTCCCATGTGACACCTGGGTAGAGGAGAATCCTCTCCTGGCTCCTCCAATGAGTAGCCAAATCCGAGTTTTGAGTAGAACACAAAGCACAGGAGCAGAAAGGTGACAAAAGCCCTGGTGGCACAAACACACAGAGGGCCAGGGAGCTGTGCTGGTCTCACCACGTGGGACCCAAGGAGGCTTTAGGCCACTTCACCCACGTGCTGGTGGGTCCCCTTTCACAAGGATTAAAAGGTATTTGCAGACAAAACCCCCGGAGGTAACCTGAGACAGAGGTTGCTGAGTGACCCGGGAGCTGCCAAAAACAAATGCCAGGACCATCAGCTGAGCCCCTGCTCAGGGCTCACCTGCCCAGGTGGTCTCTGAGTGAGCTTCAATTCCGTGTTCCCGATGCTCAGGCAGGGCAGGAGGGGCTGCTCAGCCTCAGCAGGAGCTGAGCACGTCTGGGCTGGCTGCAGTTTGCTCTCTGCAGCTCTGCAGGGAATAACCTGGCTGTGTCCAGCTGTCACCACCCACTAATGCAGGCGGGGTCGTGGTGGTTCGAGTGGTCTCAGAGCGCAAAAGGTACAACAAGGGACTATAAGAAACGAGCTGCAGTGGGGTCTGATGAGAGATTTCTGGGGACCGGGGTGCTCTGAGGCCACGTGGGTTATTGGTCATGGGGACAGGCAACCTGAGCAGCACCGGCTGGAGCGTGGTCAGGGGTCAGGAGGAAGCAATGGGAAGGGAAGGGAGCAGCAGAAGGGAGAATCCGAGAGAGGGAATATCCTGTTACATTACATTTTATCCCTTTCTATGCTGAATATTCTGGTCAGCACCAACCAACCAGTACAGGACACAAAACCTACAGGATTTACATACAGCCTATGAGAACTACTACATTACCATACTACTCTACATACTAAAAACCTGGAAAACCACCTTTTTCCTGCTACATGGCAGGGCCCAACCCCCTTTTGCATCCCTTTGTCTGGGGAGGAGTATTGCTCAATCACCAGGGTCCTGGTCCTCAGCTAACTCAATCACCATCTTCCTGCTTAGCATTCTATAGCTCAAATCGTGCTTTTAACTCTGTCTCTCTTGCAGGTTTTACACTCTTAGAATCTTTCACCAATAAATCATCTCTGCAGGGCCTTCCTGCTTCATCCTCCCCAACAAGGGACAACAACAGTTTGCTCAAAAGCAGCACGCTTTATTGAGTGCACACAGCACTTTATGTGATAGAAGGAGGAGAGAGAGAGAGAGAGAGATAAAAGGAAAGGGAGGAAGAGAGAAAAGGGTATAGCTACCGACAGAAGAGACCAAGTCCTCGTGGCTGTCTGCCAACAGATCCGTCTTCTTCTGTTGGGGAGATCTCAAAATTCGGGTGATCTCAAGGGGTCTCTTAGAGTCCTTTTCCAAAGCAACAGGCAATAGGCCAGGAGGTGAGCTCAGCATCAGCAGGTGTGCTGAAACAGGGCAAAGTGCTTCAATGCTTACTCAGGGAACAGGAACAGGGCAAACACAGAACAGACCAGCCCAAAAGCAGCCTGCCATGGAGTGCCTGTTGTTTCCATGCTGGTTCCCATGGGGATGCATCGGTCCAATGAGTGCACCTGCAGGCAAGGGTTGGCAAACTTCCCACCTCAGCCAGGCCAGAACTCCTGTCTTGGGGGTCTTAGGTTTTAGTCCCAGTCCTTTTGGGGGTCTTCAATCTCCACCCTTGGTGATGATCGTGAGGCAGATGGAACTTAGGGACCATCTCTTACACCAGCCTGCTGGAATTGGATTGAAATTTTACCTTCCCCATCCCCGGAGCTGGAGCCTGGCCATGGGGAGCAGCAGCTGAGCTGCTGTGGTTGGGATTAACCCTTGGCTGGAGCTGGCTCTGAGCACTGCCCACCAAGCCTCCTCCATCCCTGCTGGAATATTTGAGTGTCTGAGTCCCACATGTGGTGCTGCAAGTGAAGCAAACCCCTTTCCCTCCCAGTGATCCCATCTCCCAGGGCTGGAGCAGCCCCGGGGATCCACAGCAGATCTGTGTGCATCTCTCAGAGCACACACACTGCATCCCCTGGAGGCAAATTCCTTGGGGAATTGCACCAGCTGTAGTTGCTGGAGGTGCCACAAGCTCCCCCCTGCAGGTGCTGAGGGCAGGCTCAGGTGTTTCTGGGTCGTTTCTGCATCTCAGGGTTTGCTTTGAGTCATTCTTGCTGTTATTTCAGGTGTGGGGTCGGAGTTACTCGCACACCTGTTTGCTCCAGCCCCCTGTGCTGCAGGGCACGTTCCTGAGATGGGATCCTGCTGTCATCCTGGGCTTTTCCATCCTGCTGCCAGCCCTGAGCTGTCCCTGTTGTCCAAGCCCTACCTCCTGGAGGGGCTGGTGCATCCCCTGGCTCCAGCAGGAAACTCTGGCGTGCCCAGGGCAGGGGATTTCTGTTGCTGTGGGGGGTTTAGTGCTGTTCCTTTGTGTCCCTGACTGAGTTCCATGCATCCCACATGAGAATTGCATCCCTGCCAGCCAGGGACTGGATGGGGTGAAGGGCTCAGTGACACTTCTGGGAGCTGGGAGTGCAGGTTCTGCTGCTCCAGGGAGAGGTCTGGGTGGCTCAGGCAGAGCAGACAAGGGGAGGATGCTTTGGAGCAGGGAATGAGCTGGGATTGCCAGTCACTGCTTGGAGTCCTGCAGCCTCACAGCCCCCAGGGGCCTGGGGGTGGCCAGGAGTGTGGAGCCCCCAGCATTGTCCTGCAGAGCTGAGCCCAAACCTGCGGGTTTGAAGGGAATCCCTCTGCCTTTGGGGTAGTGCTGCTTTCCTGGAGGTGTTTCAGCTTTCCCAGGGTGCTGGGCACTGTCAGTTCTCTGGGAACCCCCAAAGTGAGGATTTACCCATCCACAAGCAGCACGTGGACACCGCTGGCTTTCACAGGAGCACAGGGGGATGGAGAGCTCCCTCCTCCCGGGATGGTTGGCTCGGGGATGTGCCCGGGGTGTGATCCCTGTGCTGCAGAGCCGGCTCCTCGTTCCTCTGCTGTTCCCCAGCAAATCCCTGCCATGCAAAGCTCCTTTGCCTAAGGCTCCCCAAGCCTCTCCCAGCAGGAATTAACCCCCCTGGCTGCTGCTGCTGCTGCTGCTGCCCACCCAAACCGCAGCTTCCAGACCTGAGTGAGGTCTGGAGCAGGCACAGAGCAACTGCTGAGCTGCAGCAGCAGCGGCTCTGCGTGGGTGTTGCTGAGCAGGACCCGAGCCGGGGACATTTGAGGGCTGTTAACCAGGATTTCCAGACAAAAGGAGCCATTTAAATTCCCCCTTTCTTTGCAACAGGCAAATTAAACTTGATCCAGGGAGATCAAAGCAATGCAGTAAAACCACAGCGAATCGTTTTTTCAGCATCTGCTGCATCAGGGCTGGGAGCATCTCCCGACCCCCCAAGTCCCCCAGAATGCCCAGGGGGTGGACACGGGGCTGCGGGTCTGGTCAGTGGCACTTCTGCTTCCACATCTGGATGAAATGTCCTCAGATTTGAGGCCTCCTGGGCTGTGGGCACCCACTGGGTGGGTTCATTCCCCTCCTGCAGGTGATTCCCAAAGGGCAGTGCTGTGACTTCCCTGCTGCACCCAGAGCTACCCATGGCAGGACTGGGCTCAGGCACTCTCCTGGTGGGGACAGAGGATCCTTCAGGGCACAAAGTGTGATATAATTTTATATTTATATGTATTTACATAAGTAAAGCCAGGCAAGCTGCAATGGTTGGGTCGCACATCCAGCTGGAGCAGCACTGAGGATGCTCCCCCTGTCTGGGGAGTGCCTGGGTGCCACATCCCTGCACCTTGGGGGAGTTTATTTGGGATTTCTGTGGCAGGCACTGGGGGAAGGTGGCTGACAGGGCACTCCTTGTGCTTTCTGTGCAGAGGGGCCGAGGCTGGCTGTGCTGGACACTTCACCATCTGAACATCTCCAGGCTCCAATGCCTCAGCAGATCCCAATGTCAGAGCGGCCCTGGACCTGCAGAACGGTGAGAACTCCCTGGGCTCCAGTGGGATTGGGAGGTTGTGCACTGGGACACTCAAAATCCGGCTGATTTTACCTTCTGGCCATTTTTACCACCCCTGCTTGGTGGCATTAGCCCCCTCCTTGCCCCCACCTCCCTGTGCAGCAGGAACACTGCTGGACATGTGTCCCGTGGAGCAGCTGGGACATCTCCAGCCTGTTCTCAGCACCCCAGAACGAGCAAGAGTAACTCAGGCAGAGCTGTGACGTGAAGCTCTGGGGTGCTGAGCTCGGGTACTTGCTCAGGGTTGGGTGCAGGCAGCAGTGGGGCCCCAGCCTGGGGCACTGTTGGTCCCTCAGCCTTGGCCAGGCCAGGATCCATGTGCAGCACCAGTTTTGGGTGGTTTGGGGTTTGGATGGATTTCCTGGGGTTTGGGAGTTCATCAGCTGGGAGAGGAGCTCTGGAGGCTTCGCCCCTGCTCTGCTGTCCAGTGAATGAAGCCACACAGCCCTGCCATGCCCTTTCCCTTCCACCATGGAGATTCCTGACTTTTGGGATGCCCTTGGGGCTGCACATGGGGCAGGAGCTGCTCCCCTGGTGCCCCAGCCCCAGCTGATGCCCCGCAGCCGTCGGTCTGGGGACTGACGCCAGCGTGTCTCGCTGCAAATGTCACTGCTGCCTCCTGCTGCAGCCCGGGGCAGCTCTGGGGCTGACACAGCTGGAGCCCCCCCAGCTCTGCTGGGCCCCTCTGGAGTCTGGGCAGCGAGGCCAGGAGGGATCTGTGCTCTGCAGGGTGAATCCCCCTGTCCCCCTCCTCTCCCCGGGATTATTTCAGGGGGCTGGTCCTGCTCCTGGCGCGACAGGGATGGATTGGGATGTCAGGAGCCATTTCACCCCTGTAATGGCATTTTGCTCTCGCTGCTCCCATGATCATAATTGGGATGGCAATAAAATCTCCAATGCAGCAGCAGCTGTAGACAGGTCTTAAAAAATGAGCTCAGCCCGGGACTGATGCTGAGCAGAGCTGGGAGGGGGAGGGAAAGCTGTCACTCCGTGCTGCTCCTGGATGGAATTCCCACTCCCAGCAGGGTTTCCAGCAGATCAGGGCTCCAGCTCTGCCCCCTTTCCCCCCTGCCCCCGCAGAGCTTTGCTCACAGAGCTCCGGGCTGGTTTCTGCAGAGCTGGGCAGTCCTGCTGGGACCAGGCTGTTCTCCAGCCACAGCTGCCTGTCCCTGCTGGCCTGGGAGCAGGCAGCTGTCCATCAGTCTGGCCTGTCAGTCTGCTCCTCTGCCCACATGTCCAGCAGTCCAGTCGAATTAAAGCCTCTGGAATGACGGATCACCCTGCCCAGGTGCAGAGATTGGCTGGCAGCAGCCAGGACTCCAAGCTCCCTCTCCAGAGGGAAGCTGGGCTTGCTGGGCACCCCCTGCCCAGCTGGGCACCCCTGCCCTGGATGAGGGCTCCCCTGGGGCTGAGCCCTCAGGAGCAGGCTGCTTCCAGAGGGTCAGGGCTGCAAAGAGCCATTGTTTTATCCGGGGGCTCAGAGGGGTGGCTGAGAGTGCCCTGACCAGTGGCACCACAGTCCAGGTGAGGGATTAGGAGGAGATTTTGCCATCAAAGGTCCAGCAGTGGCAGCCAGTGACAGCGATTAGGGTGTGATTCATGTGCCAGCCCCCCGAGGGGCTCAGGCCAGCCTTGCTGAAGTGCTGAGCTTAATGAACGAGCTGATCTAACGAGGGCTGGCACGGCCGCCCCGGCCGGACAAATGAGGTCGCGTGCTGGGGCAGAGCCCGTGGGAGGCAGCTGGCACTGAAATCACCAGGCAATCACTGCCCAGCAGCAGGGCAGGGGCTCTGCTGGGCACTGCTGGGCACCACTGGGCTCTGCTGGGCACTGCTGGGCACTGCTGAGCTCTGCTGGGCTCTGCTGGGCACCATTGGGCTCTGCTGGGCTCTGCTGGGCACCATTGGGCTCTGCTGGGCTCTGCTGGGCACTGCTGGGCACCACTGGGCTCTGCTGGGCACTGCTGGGCACTGCTGAGCTCTGCTGGGCTCTGCTGGGCACCATTGGGCACTGCTGGGCACTGCAGGGCTCTGCTGGGCTCTGCTGGGCACTGTTGAGCTCTGCTGGGCACTACTGGGCTCTGCTGGGCTCTGCTGGGCACTGCAGGGCTCTGCTGGGCACCATTGGGCACTGCTGGGCACTGCAGGGCTCTGCTGGGCTCTGCTGGGCACTGTTGAGCTCTGCTGGGCACTACTGGGCTCTGCTGGGCTCTGCTGGGCACTGCAGGGCTCTGCTGGGCACCATTGGGCTCTGCTGGGCTCTGCTGGGCTCTGCTGTGGAGGAACAGGGTCAGACGGTGATGAGAGATCTCTGGAGCCAAGGCTGGTCCTGGAGCAGGGGTTGATTGCACAGGGCCTGGGTGAAGAGGCCCTGCTGAGAGCTGAGGGAGAAGAAGAAGAGAGCAAGAGAGTGAAGTAAGAGAGCTGAAGAGGAGGAGTAAGAGGAGTAAGAGAGTGAAGTTCCCGTTCCAATACATTAAATCTTCTCTGCTGAATATTCTAACTTACACCAACCAATCCAGTGCAAGATACAAATTCTACATCATTTACATACAGCCTATGGGAATCATTACATTACCATACTGTGCTATATTTTAAACTTCAAAAACGACTCTTTGGACTCTTCTTTTTAAGCTAGTAGGGTCTGCTCTGACTCTTGGACTTTTGGTGAGGAGAAGGGCATTGTTTAATCAAAAGGAGATTGATTACCTGCAGATGGCCACACTGTTGTTTTCCAGTTTTCCAGTAACTGAGGCTTTAGACATCAAAACTTGCTTTCAATTCTATCTCTCTTACAAGTTTTTCATATTCTCAAAACCTAAGCAGTCACATTTATAAATCTTTCCTTTTTCATCTTCCCCAGCACTGCAGGGCACTGCTGGCCAGGCTGGGAGCAGAGCTGGCACTGGGGGGTGGCTGCACGTCAGCATCCCCAGAGCTCCGCACGCCCCCGAGCAGCGTCATCCATCAGCGCTCTGAAAGGTGCCTAATTACAGCCTCTGCCTTCCTGCTCCCCGAATTCATCATCCTGCACCTTGATTGCTGCCGAGCTGCTGGCTTGGAGCTGCCTGGGTTGCAGCAGCCAAGGCACAGGGGCCCTTGCTGTGAGGAGGTCTCAGGTCCTTGCTGTTGCTCAGAGCCCCTGGGGGTGATGTGTTGCCCCCAGAAGTGTCCCTGGGGACATCCTGCCTGGCCAGGCTCTGGCACAGCCCCTCTGCCCTGCCTGGCCAGGCTCTGGCACATCCCCTCTTGTCCTGCCCAGCCAGGCTCTGGCACATCCCCTCTTGTCCTGCCCAGCCAGGCTCTGGCAAATCCCCTCTTGTCCTGCCCAGCCAGGCTCTGGCACATCCCCTCTTGTCCTGCCCAGCCAGGCTCTGGCAAATCCCCTCTGCCCTACCCAGCCAGGCTCTGGCACAGCCCCTCTGCCCTGCCCAGCCAGGCTCTGGCAAATCCCCTCTGCCCTGCCCAGCCAGGCTCTGGCACAGCCCCTCTTGTCCTGCCCAGCCAGGCTCTGGCACAGCCCCTCTGCCCTGCCTGGCCAGGCTCTGGCAAATCCCCTCTGCCCTGCCCAGCCAGGCTCTGGCAAATTCCCTCTTGTCCTGCCCAGCCAGGCTCTGGCAAATCCCCTCTGCCCTGCCCAGCCAGGCTCTGGCACAGCCCCTCTGCCCTGCCCAGCCAGGCTCTGGCACATCCCCTCTTGTCCTGCCCAGCCAGGCTCTGGCACAGCCCCTCTGCCCTGCCTGGCCAGGCTCTGGCACAGCCCCTCTGTCCCCTCCCTGGTGCCTTCAGCCACGCTGCCCTCAGTGCTCTGGCTTTGCTCCTGGGGTGCTCCCAGGCTGTGTTTCCCAGGTGCAGAAGGTAAAGGATGAGCTCAGGAGGAGGCAGTTGCAGAGGAAGGAGCAAATTCCCCTCTCTCATTTAATGCTCTGTGTTTGTGTCTCTCTGGGGGCAGGAGCCCTTGCCAGGAGCGTGGCCCTGCTTTTCTCTGCCCGTGGCTGTGCCTGACTGTCACATCTGTGCTGCTGGGGCTCTTGTGGGCTCATGTTTTGTACATCCAGCAGCAACAAATGGCATGTGGACACTGCAACTGAGGTGCCAGGATGTTGCCAAGGGCTTGGGTTCCTTGTCCCCACTCCCAGCCTGGGCAGAAACCTGAGACCAGGCAAGCCTTGGCCACAGGTTGGTTTGGACGGGCACCTTTGGGCTTGGCTGGAGACCTTGGCAAAGCCCAGCTTTGGTGGGAGAGGACAAAGCTGGGTTTGCAGTGGGAGTCTCCCAGACTTGAGCTGTCACCTTGCTGCTTGGGCCTCTCCTGGCTGGGCTGGTGCTCAGGGAAAAGGACACCCTGGGGGCAGACTGGGATGGGAGAACATCGGGAGGTCCCGGTGCCATGGGCCCTGGGCTGTCACCCTGCATCTGCCTCCCAGCCCCTCCTCATCCTGCCCCTGATGTTAATGGGCTTCTGCAAATTAAAAATTCTCACTAGAGCCCTCAAATAAAAGAGCCCCTGCTGCCCATCCAGGGACCACAGCCACTGCATGAAGTGCAACTCTCCAGGGTTCCTGGTGGCATTAGTGGAACAGCTCAGGTGGGGTCTGGGGTGCAGCTGGAGAGGGGGAGTCAAGCTCAGCCTCTGCTCTGGTGTGGTTCTGAGGCTGTTGAGATCCAGGTCAGGTTCACTCTCAGCCACCATTTCCCAGCAGCAGTCGAGATTCAGCTCTGACTGGTGGTTCAGTCAACCCACCTTGGGTGGAAACAAGAGCCCAGCACCCAGCTGCCCTGCCCCCCTCCCCTACTTTTACAAGAGTTATCCACTTTGGTAGAGAAATAGAGATGCTCACGGAATATTAAACACCTCCCCAAAGCCCCTGCTGCTGATGAGTGGCTTCTGCTCCTCCTTGCCTGGTGCAGGCAGTGACCTTTCAGAAATGTTCTACGTTGTGGTCGTCTCTAAATGTCTCCTCTCCTGGGAGCATCTTGTGGAGATAGAGATTCAGACATGATGTCTGTCAAGAAGAAAAGCAGATTGCGGCCAATCTGGGGCTGCCTGTGCAGCGTTGCCTGGGCCACGTGCTGGGGAATCATAAGGTTGTCTCTAAAAATAAGCAGTGGCTCCTTTTGGGTTGTCTCCTTGGTGCCGTGGCTCATCAGGGAATCCTCGGCTGCGGGGTTTTGCGTGGGCTGGGAGTTTCCAGGTGGGAGAGGAGTGGAGAGCTCTGTGGCCACGGCTGCCGAGGACTCGGGATGGGATGCTGGGCTGGGAAGATGAGCTCGGTGGAGACACCAGGTTTGCTGGGAGGGAAGGGAGGATCCTGCCTCCCTGGGAGCTGCTCCAGCCACCCCGAGACCTGGGGCTGCTGAGCAGGAGGAGCCGCGTGAGAGGCAGCAGCTGCCACTCACCAAAATAACTCCCTTCTGTGGCAGCTTTCCATGCTCCCCAGCCCTCCCTGAAGTCACACTCGGGGACATTGTGTGGTGACCCAGCTTTCCATGCTCCCCAGCCCTCCCTGAAGTCACACTCGGGGACGCTGTGTGGTGACCCAGCCCCGCCTGGCTCCTGCACAGACAGCTCCTTTCACCCTCCCCACGCCCCTGCCTCGCCAGGAAAATCTGCTGCTGCTGGAGCAGCCTGGAGAGGGACACGAGGGTGACATCAGGAGCACGGCCACCGTGGTCACAGCCCAGCTGGGCTCTGCCAGGGCTGTTTGGGGGTGGTCACTTGGCCACCTGAGGACCCTCAAGGTGTTCGCCGGGTCCTGTGGGGTGGGAAGATGCTCTGTAGGGACCCTGCTGGGTGCCCTCAGTGCCACCCAGCCACTGGATCTCCCTCTGCTCCTCCAGCCCTGCCCTCCTGCCTGCCCAGCCCAGCCCTGACCCAGAAAATCGTGCCGAGAGCGGCAGAGCCAGGAGAATTTGTTTCCCAGCCAGCCCCTGATGGGATTAGGAATAACTCTCTCCTGGATAATTCTCCATTAGGTCTGGTGATTGATTTCCTTCCTTCTTACCCCCAGCTCTGTCCTGCTCTCCCTGTTTCAGCTGGATTATTTATTCTCATGCTTGGCTTGCTAATTGCCTGATCACCAAAGCTAAGGCTTGGCCACATCCCTGGCCTCCTTTGACCCTCCAGTTTCTGCCTCTTTGCTTCTGTCTCGGCTCTGATTTAATCCCCTCCACGCCCCAGCATAAGCCTGGATCTTGCTGCTGCCCTGTGCAGAGGGAGAAACCTGCTGCTGTCAGCCCAGGAGCCAGGGAAGGTCCAGGGGATGCTCCTGAATCTCCTCCCCATCCCATCCATCCTCCCCATGCCCTCCCCTTTCTTCTCTGGGGTTTTTCCAAGCTCAGTGTGGCTCCAAACCCACTGACTTTGCAGGCTGGAGGCAAGGGATAAAATAAAGCCGCAGGAGCCACAGGTTTGTTTTTGGAGGGTGGCACAGGTGACCTTTGGTCCTCATTTCAGTGTCCCTGGGAGCTGTGCTCTGCTCTGAGCTGCAGCAACAGCTGGAAAAACACAGTTGGATTCCCTGACTTCACATTTGGGCATCAAACTGTGCCCTGCCAGCTCTGAACAGTGCCCAGACATCCCCCTGGGGACCCCCAGCAGCCCGTGGTGCCACCAGCAGGGTGGGTGGTGTCACCAGTGAAGCTGAGCATGGAGCAGACCCCAGGGACCCTCATTTTTTGCCTTTTCAGCCTAAAATCATACAGGGGGGGAAGGGTGTTTTTGGAAGGTGTAGCTGAGGGCTCAGGGTTTTCCAGCAGGGAAGGAGGGGTAGAGGTCTGAGCAGGCTTTGGCACAGGACTGGGGTCTGGGCTCCTCTTCAGGTCTGGAGGAGCCCTGTCCTGGGGCAGCTCTGGCAGCAGTTTTCCCTTCCCCGTGGGCAGAGCTTGGAGCCAGGGAATTGTTGGCATCAGCACCCAGAGTGCCCCATCCTCTGCTCCAAGCCCCAGCCAGCAGCTCAGGGAGGTTGGAGTCCACGGAGCCTGCTTGGTCCAGAGAATTCCTGTTCCTGGGGATCGAGATCTCATCCAGGTCACAGCCCAGGACAGAGCAGCACACGGAGTTTGTCCTGGTGGAGAGTCCAGCAGCAGCCCTGGCGAGCTGTCAGCGAGCTGGGGAGCACCCCAGGGATGCTTGGGCACTCCATCCCACCCCAGCCCAGCCCCTGGCAGGGCTGAGCAGGGTGACAGTGCCTGTGGAGCTGCTGGCACAGCCCAGCATGGCTGGCACTGCCCTCCCTGGCACGGAGCCGGGCTGGGGACAGCAGCCAGGGAGCGGGGCTGGCCTGGGGACACCGGGCTGCCAGGCAGGGCTGGGCAGCACTCGGGGTGTTCCCAACAGCCTTTGGCTGCTGCTGGTGTCTGTAGGAGCCTCTCCTGTCTCCTGCCAGCTCTGGGACTCACTGGCACTGGCAGCTCCCTGATGTGACAGAGCACTGGGGTTACCCTCCCTGCCGGTGTTTTTGGGGCGGGGGTCCTGACGCTGTTTGAGATTAACAATGACACAAACTCCTGGGGTCAGAAGGCTGAAATGACTCCAATCAAATCGTTATTACGTGGGAATTTCTTTCCTTTATGCTGTTTTACAAAGAACCACCCAAAGGGTGGAAGAACGACAAACTTCTTCAACCACATTGGTCAAGTCAGAGGGAAGTCAAGAAAAGGTCCCTCCGAGGGAAAGGAATGCAAAACATAATTACAGTTAGAAAAACGTGTCTCTTGTTTACAGAACAGTGCCTGGGAAAGAGTTTCAGAGAAACCAAAACATCACAGCACGAACCATGGCTACATCAGTCCCACCATCACTTTCTCCTCCACTTGCTCCCTCCCTCCTTTGGGGTCTCCATCCTCTCCTGGGGGTCCCTGTATCCCTGGAAAGCTGCAGCAGCATCCCCTGGTTGCCTCTGGCCCCCACCATGAAGGGGCCTGGCCTGGAGCAGCAGCAGTGGGTGCTGGAAGGAGAAGGGCTCAGCAGGAGCATTTTACATCAAGGGAAGGGTGAAACAAGACCTTGCTCTGACTGAGGTGTTTGTGCTTGTGTGATGGCAGAGCAGGGGAACCTGGAAATGCCAGCCTGGGCTGACTTTTTTGCTCTTTATTCACAAAAAGGGAGAAATAATGGCTCTTTAGGAGCAGTTGCTCTGGGAGGAGCTGGCAGGGCCAAGCTTGTGCCAGAGAAGCAGGAGCTGCTTGAAGGGTGGAGAGGGAGCAAAATCCCAGCTGCAGGAGTCATGGAATCCCAGAATGGTTTGGGATGGAAGGGACCTTAGAGACCATCTCCTTCCACCCCCTACCATGGGCAGGGACCCCTTCCATTGTCCCAGGCTGCTCCAAGCCCCCTGCAGGACCTGGAACACTTCCAGAGGGCAGGACCCAGGGGCACCACAGCTTCACAGAATCACAGAATTTTTGGGTTGGAGGAGACCTTCAAGATCATCAAGTCCAACCCGTGCTCTAACACCTCAACTGGACCATGGCACCCAGTGCCACAGCCAGGCTTTTCTTAAACACATCCAGGGATGGTGACTCCACCACCTCCCCGGGCAGGCCATTCCAATACTTTAAATACTTCCCTGGGTAACCCCCAGCCAGGGTGGCTGGAGAGCAGCAGTTCCTCTCTGCTGCTGGTGGCTGGGACAAAACGACCTCAGTGGTCACAAATCTTGGTGGGGAAGTTAGGGAATGAGGCAGGGAAGGCTCCAGGGACTCACAGAATTGTCCAAAATTGTCCAAAATTGCTCCGCTCTGCTTCCCCCATCGCAGCCCCTCAGCCCCGGGCTTTGTTGGCTCCGTCCCCAGCCCTGCATGCAGCGAGCTTGTTATTTTTAAAAATAAATTAAATGAGGAGAAGAGCCTCTATCTAGGCCTTGCTCTGGATCTTAATTGCCCTGGCTCCCCAGGGGCCGGGCGAGCCCGGGAAGCGCTGCACAATCGCCGTAATGAGCTATTAATAACCAGCCCGGCCCTGGCCGGCCCCGCCCGGGACAGAGAGGGACCGCGGGTGGCCCTGCAGGGGACACGGGGGCTGTGCAGCTCCTCTGCCGGGTGTCCTGGGGCCGCCAGGGGAGCCAGCCCTGCTCCGGAGCTCTGCCTGGGTCTGCGGGGAATGGCTCGTCCAGCAGCCCTTAAGCCCCTGTGGGGTCAGCAGGGCTGGCTGGTGCCCTGGCTGTGGGGTTTGTTATGGGGTCAGCAGGGCTGGCTGATGGTCCCACTGTGGGGTTTGTTATGGGGTCAGCAGGGCACCCATGGGTGTGGGGCAGCAGGGCTGTGGGGTTTGTTATGGGGTCAGCAGGGCTGGCTGGTGCTCTGGCTGTGGGTTTTGCTGTGGGGTCAGCAGGGCTGGCTGATGCTCCCACTGGGGGGTTTGTTATGGGGTCAGCAGGGCACCCATGGTGTGGGGTCAGCAGGGCTGGCTGATGCTCCCACTGTGGGGTTCACTGAGGGGTAAGTGGGGCACCCATGGATGGGGTGTGGGGTCAGCAGGGCTGGCTGATGCCCTGGTTGTGGGGTTTGTTATGGGGTCAGCAGGGCTGGCTGATGCCCTGGTTGTGGGGTTTGCTGTGGGGTCAGCAGGGCTGGCTGATGCCCTGGCTGTGCAGAGGGAAGGTGAGCCCGGGGCCGTGGCTCCCGCTCTCCACCTGCCAGGGAAAACCAACCCCAGCGGGGCTGGAGCTTTGCTGGCGGGATCAGGTGGCCGGGGGAGTCACCAGAAGCGGGGTTGGGTTACCCCGGGCTCATCCATAATGAACGCGGGGCAGGAGCTCCGGCAGGGAGGGGAAGGGCTGGGACCCCCAGGGCTGGCAGGGAGGGATGGGGGGCACGGGGACATCGTGAAAGGGACACCAGGGCTCCTCTTTTTAGTGTGGAGACACTGGAGAGGACAAACAGGGGTCACAATAAATGGGGAGGGGTTTGTCCTGTGGGTTTGGGCTCTTGGGGCCTCCAGAACCAGGGGGGGCCAAGGGGAGCTGCCCCCACCCCACCCCAGGGCCAACCAGCCAGGCAGAGGAAGGATGATGGTTTTATTATTTATAATAAATAATAAAAATATAATATAATATAATATAATATAATATAATATAATATAATATAATATAATTATGTTATGTTATGTTATGTTATATTATTATTTATACTCTCCTAATCACATTACGTTTTTGTGATTAGGAGAATACAAAGAGTAAAATAGGTTTGTTTTTAAAGGATAAAGATAGTTTATTTGCATACGTTGAAAGGATAAAAGTAAGGGAAGAAAAAAAGAAAAGAAAGAAATGAAACTTTTAAGATGTATTTTTTTACAAGTTTTTTACTTTTTGTACTCAATATAAAAACTTGTATATCAAATACAAAAATTTGTATAAAAAATTACCTTTAAATAACAAAACTAACTAAAATTACAAGTTTTGTAATTTTAGTTAGTTTTGTTATTTAAAGGTAATTTTTTATTAGTAGGAGGAAAGGAGGTTTTTTTTGGGTTTTACAGAGACATTGTTTGTAAGGACTGTGTTAGGAACTTCCTAACTGTCTTAGGAAGGCAGAGGCTGCCAAGCAGCTGCAGTGCCCAGGTGGCATTTGGGGACCTCCAGTGCCCACAGGGGGTTTGGTGCAAGGAGTGGAGCTGAGCAGTGCTGGAGAGAGGGGAGTGACGCTGTTCAAGATTAACAACGACACGGACTCCAAGGTCAGAGGGCTGAAATGACTCCAAATCCAATCTTTATTACCTGGGAATTTCTTCCCTTTATGCTGTTTTACAAAGAACCACCCAAGGGGTGGAAGAAAGACAAACTTCTTCAACTGCATTGGTCAAGTCAGAGGGACATCAAGAGAAGGTCCCTCCTAGGGAAAGGAATGCAAAACATAGGATAAGTCAGGAAAACGTGTCTCTTGTTGACAGAACAGTGCCTGGGGAAGAGTTTCAGAGAAACCAAAACATCACAGCACGAACCATGGCTACAGGGCAGAAAGGGGCAGGGGCAGCAGTGGGGTTGGTGGTCCCACCCCTCTGTCCCCCAGCTGCATCCACCAGCTGTTCATCCTGTGGCTGGGTGAGGTGGTGACACTTCCCTCTTGGTTTGATTCGTTGAGAGAAAAAGGGAAACGTGGCGAAATGAAGGCACACATACACCAAAGAAAAAAAGAAAAAAGGTGTTATGGACTCAGAATAGAATTGTTGAGGTTGGAAACCCCTCTGAGATCACTGAGTGCAACTGTTACCCCAGCACTGCCAAGGACACTGCTTCTCCCTCAGTGCCACATCCCCACGTCTGCAAAAGATCACAGAACCCTGGGATACCCTGAGGGGAAGGGACCCACAGGGATTATCCGTCCAGCCCCTGTCCCTGCACAGACACCCCAACAATCCCACCCTGAGCATCCCTGAGAGCCTTGGCCAAAGGCTCCTTGAAGATCACCTCCAGTCCTTCCAAAATTGCATTTGAGCAATGGGTTTAACTGCAGAGAATTGGATCCTCTTGGATAATGGGATCAGGGCAGGAAATTATCCTTGGAGATTGCATCCTCCCCTGAGGCTTCAGCACAGAGAGTCAATAACCCCCCAGCCCCCTGAGACTGTTGCCATGTGCCACCAGCCCGTGGGGGCAGGAGGGAGGGTGACACCAGCCTTTGGTGTCCTTTGTCAGCACGGCGGGTGTGAGGAGCAGGAGATGCTGGGCTGGGCCAGCTCCTGCTGTCCCTGCTCCCTCAGTGTCACCTCCCCGGGGGATCTGGGGTCCCCATCGCTCTCCTTCTGTCACCCCCTAAGCCAAGCAGCAGCCACCTCACAGTGGGGTTTTTGGGGACCTTTTGGGCACTGAGGACCTGCAGTGGCACCAAGGGGGAGCATTGCAGCCACACCTCGATGGCCTTGAGCAGCCACAGATGTCACAGTGTCCTCTTCCCTTGCCCCACGTCCTGCTGGGCTCCCCCAGACGGGTTTGGGGTCCCTGGGGTGCCCAGAGGGACAGAGGGGAGCGTGTGAGGGGCTCCCTGGAGGTCAGAAGGGCTGGAACCAGCCCTCGGGGACTGCACCCCAGTTTGTCCCAGTGCTGTGGGAGCGATGGGACAAAGCCCCCCGTGCTGGAGGTGGCAGTGCCCTGCTCCCTGCACCTCCACAGGGGTGGCTGGAGGGGCTGCCTCTGCTCTTGGCACCCCCAATATTCTCTTGCCAAAAACACCCCGCAGCTCCCCAACCGAGCAACTCCGCCACTTAATTAGGTTAATGACCGCGCTTCATTAAGGAGAGGCGGCTGAGGAGTTCGCGGCGGCGCTGGGAGCTGCGTTTCCAAGGCAGCCCGGCAGATTTGGGGCACGGATGGGGACGGGGAGCGGGAAAGGGGAAGCAAAGAAAAGGGAAAGCGGCGGCGGCGAAGTGCTAATCCCTGGAAAGGAGGGCAGCCGGGCCACGGCGCCGCGGGGTCGGTGTTAATCCCTCCTCGGCAAAGATTTGTGCCCGGGGCTGCCTTAATCTGCGCTCCGAGAGGGCGGGACGGGGACGGGGACGGGGACGGGGACGGGGACGGGGACGGGGACGGGGACCGGGACCGGGACGGGGACGGGGACGGGGACGGGGACGGGGTCGGGGACCGGGACGGGGACGGGGACGGGGACGGGGACCGGGACGGGGACGGGGACGGGGACCGGGACCGGGCCCTACGTGCGGCACCGAGCATCCCCCGTCCTACGGGACCCCTCCAAGCCGGGGGGCTGGGGAGACCTGTGTCACCAGAGGGCATGGGGCATCCCACCTGTGTCACAGTTGGCAATGCCTCTGCCAGCATCTCTTTGCTCCTGCCCTGCCCTCAGGGTGTCTGTGCCCCGCGTTATCCCAGGGAGCCCCTCCTCCCATGCCTATCAGGGGCACAGGGAGGGCTGAGCCAGTGGGAGCAGAGGCTCAGGTGTGGGGCTGCAGCCCTGGCTCCCCTCACAAACCTCTCCCCCTGCCTCAGTTTCCCTGTTCCGATGGAGAGCGAGGCTCCTTTATCCCAGCTTTACACAGGGCAGGAGCCCCAGGTTGCACGGTAGGTGAGAGGGATCCAGAGGGTTTCCTGGAGGGACTGGGGCCTTACCAACCCCACGGGCCACGGCCTGGGGGAGCAGTGTCCAGTCTCAGCCCCCGGACAGGTGCTCCGTGGGGCCGGGTGGGACTCTGTCCCCGCTGACCCCGCTCTCTCTCCGTCGCAGGCGCATGGCAGAGCGGCAGTGAGCCCCTAGACCATGCCCCACACAATGAGATGGTGGCTCCCGGTGCTGGCCCTGCACGTGGTCCTGCTGTCCCGGCGGGCGGGCGCCTGCCCCGCGCGCTGCGAGTGCGCCCCGCAGCTGCGCTCGGTGCTGTGCCACCGCAAGCGCCTCACCGCCATCCCCGAGGGCATCCCCACCGAGACCAGGGTCCTGGAGCTCAACAAGAACCGCATCCGCTGCCTCAACCCCGGGGACCTGTCCCCGTACCCGCTGCTGGAGGAGCTGGATTTCAGCGAGAACATCATCTCCAATGTGGAGCCCGGCGCCTTCAGCAACCTGTTCAACCTGCAGACGCTGCGGCTGCGGGGGAACCAGCTCAAGCTTATCCCCCCGGGGGTCTTCACCAAGCTGACCAACCTGACCCTGCTGGACATCAGCGAGAACAAGCTGGTCATCCTGCTGGACTACATGTTCCAGGACCTGCGCAACCTGAAGAGCCTGGAGGTGGGTGACAACGACCTGGTGTACATCTCCCAGCGCGCCTTCTCGGGGCTGCTGGGCCTGGAGCAGCTGACCATTGAGAAGTGCAACCTGACCTCCATCTCGGCCGAGTCGCTGTCCTACCTCCAGAACCTGGAGGTGCTGCGGCTCCGGCACCTCAGCATCTCTGCGCTGGAGGACCAGAACTTCAAGAAGCTCTACAATCTCCTGCAGCTGGAGATCGACAACTGGCCGCTGCTGGAGGAGGTGTCCCCCACCAGCTTCCAGGGCCTGAACCTCACCTCGCTCTCCATCACCTACACCAACATCACAGCCGTGCCCGCCGCTGCCTTGAGGAACTTGGTGTACCTGCGGTACCTCAACCTGTCCTACAACCCCATTAGCACTGTGCTGAAGGGCTCCTTTAAAGACCTCATCCGGCTCCAGGAGCTCCACATCGTGGGCGCTCTGCTGGTGTCCGTGGAACCGCAGGCTTTCTCCGGCCTGAGACAGATCCGGCTGCTCAACCTCTCCAGCAACTTCCTGTCCACGCTGGAGGAGAGCACCTTCCACTCGGTCAACACGCTGGAGACGCTGCGGGTGGACAGGAACCCGCTGGCCTGCGACTGCCGGCTCCTCTGGATCCTGCAGCGGCGGAAGACGCTCAACTTCGACGGGCAGCAGCCCATGTGCTCCTCGCCGCCCGAAATCCAGGGCAACGCCCTGCGCGACTTCCCGGACTCGGTGCTCTTCGAGTACTTCACCTGCCAGAAGCCCAAGATCCGGGATCGGAAGCTGCAGCACGTGACGGCGCGGGAGGGGCAGTCCGTGTCCTTCCTGTGCCGGGCCGACGGGGAGCCCGACCCCTCCATCGCCTGGGTGTCCCCCCAGCACCGCATGATCACCACCCGCAGCACGGGGCGGGCCACGGTGCTGCCTGGGGGCACCCTGGAGATCCGCTTCGCCCAGGTGCAGGACAGCGGCACCTACATCTGCATCGCCAGCAACGCCGGCGGCAATGACACCTACTTCGCCACGCTGACCGTCAAGGGGCGCCCGGCCGACGGCGCCCACCACGCCAACCGGACTTTGTACCTCAGCGACTTCAACGACACCTTCCACAACGACACCCAGGTCTTCTTGAAGTTCACCTTGGACCTGAAGACCATCCTGGTCTCCACGGCCATGGGCTGCATCACCTTCCTGGGCGTGGTGCTCTTCTGCTTCCTCCTGCTCTTCGTCTGGAGCCGCGGCCGGGGGCAGCACAAGAACAACTTCTCCGTGGAGTATTCCTTCCGCAAGGTGGACGGTCCCACCACCACCACCGGCCAAGGAGGGGCCAGGAAGTTCAACATGAAGATGATCTGAGCCTCTCCCAGGGGGAGAAGCGTTGTCTGCTGCCCTGCCCTGGGCACGGCCGCGGTGGGACGGGGCTGGGAGGGCTGTGGGAGCACCGGCCGTGTCCCGGAGCTGGCAGAGTGACCTTGCTGTGCTGGGACATGGCTGGAGACAGAGGTGCCACAGGCCAGCAGGGTCACCACCGTGGGGTCCTCAGGGTCGGGGAGGGATGACCCCCGATGTCCCAGCCCTGTGGAGAGCCCTCAGGGCTCGGGGGCTGTCCCAGGGGCCCCTGATGTAGCGAGGTTTTTGCTACCAACTATGCATTTCTTGAGCCAAAAGATCAGCAGTGTTTGGGCCTGGGAGAAAAATGCTTCCTGTTTTCCCCCCACCCTCTCCCTTTTTTTGTAAGGGACTCTTCAGAAAACTTTCCTGGTAGTTGTTTGTGGTTCTTTTCTTGGTGTTGGTGGGGGTTTTGGTCCGATTTTTTTTTTTTTTTTTAACGGATTTCCAAGAGAAATGTCTTCCGGGGCAATGCGGGACTAGGGAGGTTGTGCCAAGCTGGGGGGGGTCCATCAGCCCCCTGGCAAAGACAGACCCTCCCCACCCCGGGCACGGATGTGCCTTGAGAGCTTCTCATCCGTGGATTTAAGATCCAGCATCTGCCAATGTGGGTGCCCGGGGACGCTTCTGCACAAGCAATAATAACCCTCCAGGGCCAGGCTCTGAGGACGTGTCAGCAAGAAAAAAAAAAAGGGGGAAAAAAAGGCAAAATGAGGCCAAGATCATTAAAATCCAGAAAAGCAACCCCAGGGTGATGCAAGGCCCCTCTGTGTGCATCCACCCGAGGGGGGTTGGGATTCCCATGGGTTCAAAAGGCGCTTTTGGGTTCATTTTCTTTGAGTTGCGAAGTCGAAATCTGCAGGAGAGCAGGACCTGGCTCATCCTGTGCAGGGAGGACCTGAAAGAGGCCCAGGAAAGAAGAGGAGAGAAAAGCTGGGAACAGGCATTCCAGGAGAACGTCCTGGCTGACACCTCCATCCCAGATCCTGCACCCTCTGGCACTGAGGACCACGGCTCAATGTCCCTGGGGCTGCCACAGGGGCGGCTCCTGCCTTCCCATCCCACCCCTTCCCGGGCTTTGCCCTGGCTCTGCCTCAGGCCGTGGATTCCTGTGTGTGGGAGAAGGAACAAAGCTGGAATAGAAGACCTGGATGTGACCTGGATGTGATCCAGGGAGTTCATTGCTTCCTCCTCCTCTTTCTCCTCCCATGTGCATCCTGGGGGTTGCTGCAGGTCCCGCCATTGTCCCCATTCCTGCAGGGATGTTCCCCACCTGGATCTCCCTTCTCCAGCCAGTGATGGTCAGGCTGGGAGCTGGAGGGGGCAGCTGCCCATCCCTTAACGGGCATCCTGGAGTGACACCGGAGCATCCAAGGGCTTGGCAGCTTTGTGGGGCACAGGGGGCTGCTCAGAACATCCCCCCAACCCTGTTCTGCTCTCACAGGGTGCCATCCATCCATCCCCCACCCATCCATCCATCCATCCATCCATCCATCCCCCATCCATCCCTCCATCCATCCATCCCTCCATCCATCCACCCATCCATCCTTTCATCCATCCACCCATCCATTCATCCATCCCTCCATCCATCCCTCCATCCATCCATCCATCCATCCATCCATCCCTCCATCCATCCCTCCACCCATCCATCCCCCATCCATCCATCCACCCATCCCTCCATCCATCCATCCATCCCCCATCCATCCCTCCATCCATCCATCCACCCATCCATCCATCCATCCATCCATCCCTCCCTCCATCCATCCCCCATCCATCCCTCCATCCATCCATCCACCCATCCATCCATCCATCCATCCATCCATCCATCCCTCCATCCATCCATCCACCCATCCATCCATCCATCCATCCATCCCTCCCTCCATCCATCCCTCCCTCCATCCATCCCCCATCCATCCCTCCATCCCTCCCTGCCGTGGGTCCGGTCCCCGTGGCCCCGCATGCCCGGTGCCCCTCGCCCCCAAGCTGTGCATGCCGTGTCCTACCAGGGTCCTGTTTGGTGTCTGGGGTTTTTTTAACCTTGGGAGGGGGGTGGGAGGGGGCTGGGAGGGCGGGGAGGGTGTCGGGCATGGACCCTCACAGAGGGAGCAAAGGGCAGTGCAGACCTGGCACAGTTTTCTATGTAACAAGCATGTGAGATGTATTTGTGAGCAAAACAAAAAAAGGTGGGAAAAAAGGTGACTTTTTGTGGCTCATTTGGGGTTTTCTCCCCATTTTCTTCTTCGTGTGCCTCGACAAGAAAAGGCAGAATCAGTGGGCAAAGCCTGAGCAGGACCTGGGAAGGGCAGGAGCAGCAGAATTCACACCTTTGAGCTTTCCAGACCTGCTGCAGCCTGGGATGCCCCTGGAATTCCAGCAGATCTTCTCCCTTCCCGGGGCTCTGCTGGGATTTGCAGCCCCTGGGTCCATCACCACCATCAGTCCCACAAACCCCACAGAAACAACGTGACACCACCTCCCAGAAGGGTACCAAAGTCCATATTAATAACTAATAAATGATTAATGCACGTGTGCTAACGACCTGCTGCTGCTATTAATCAATTATTAATTATTAATGCGGCGTTTGTAAAGGTGTGATGCCCGGGGTGGAGGGTGCAAAGGCGGCACCTCGACTCCTGCTGGCAGGACGATTGGGGTTTGGGGAGGGTTAAAAGGAGTCACATCCATTGAGGATGTGCACAGGCACACGCACGGAGCCAAATCCCTCGGATGGGGCTGGGAAATTGGGCCCTGGGAGTTTGTGCCGGGGAAACTGAGGCACCGCCGTGGGGTGGGAGCCAGTGGGGAGGGGGAGGTGGTTCCTCCTCCAGAGTGACCCTCCCAGTGCCCTCCCCATGCCCCAGCGCCGGAGCCCAGCCTGGACCCCACCAAGGCCACCCCTGGCCCTTGGCAGAGCTGCCACCGCTGTCCCCACCGCCAGCCAGCCCAGTGTCCCCTTGTGTCCCCCTGGGAGGGGTCTCTGCCCGTCCCCAAAGCCCCCGAGTCCCTTTCCCAGGCTGGGTGCCTGCCCTGCTCCCCTGCCCATCCCGGCTCTCCCAGCACGGCCGGGGCTGGCACTGGGAGCAGCGCGGCGCTGGAAGCAAAGCAATGCCTCCATCTGCCGGAGAAACCGGCCCTGGGCCGCTCCAGCCCGGGATTCCAGCCCCCTCAACACTCCCTGGGGTCCGGGGGGTGCTCCAAGATCCCACCCCACCCCACGAGGGAGGGTGGCCCTGGCTGCCGAATCCTCGGGAGGCTGCAGCCCCCACGGGCCGGGCGAGAGCTGCCGTGGGAGGAAAGAGGAAATTGGGGTTTTTTCTCTCATTTCCTGCTTCAAGATGCAGGGTTTCACGGCACAGGGAGGTGAAGGGTTGAGGTTGCAACTCCTGCCCGAGCCCGGGGCTGTGGGGGCACGGTGGGAGCCAGGACTGAACCCCCTGCTCCCTTTTTGGGGGGTGAGCTGCAGGATGGAGATGCTGAGAGGGCACCCAGGTGGGTTCCGAGCCCCAGGGATCACCCAACCTGCCCTGGTCCCCACAGCACACACGGGCTGGTGAACAATGTCATGGGAAAACAAAAACAAAAACAAAAAACCAAAAAAACAAACAAACAAAAAAAAACCCAAACCCCCCCCCCCCAAAAAAAAACCCCAAAAAAACCCAAAAAAAACACCACCAGCCGAAAAATGACGACAATTAGAAAACTGCAATTTTCCAGCGGCTGCCTTTAAAGATCCTATCTCCCACTGGGAAGAGAAAGCAATTTCCTTACAAACCAAAAAGGCTGGAGCTAAGAAAATCTTCCCTGATCAGTCCCTCAAGGCCAGGGGGAAAAGGGCTCAGCAGCTCCTGGACCAGAGTCTGCAAATGCCATCAGGGCCATCAGGGCCATCAGAGCCGTGTCCTGCAGCTGATTTGCCCACCTGGAACAGGCAGCAGAACCCACCAAAGGGTTCAGGGATGCTCCATGGCTTGGAGAATTCAATCAGCATTTTGCACACTCCTGCAGAGGCTGGCAACAGGAAACGGCCATCCTTGTTAAGGGCTGGGGTGGCTTTTAAACTTGGCATTTTCTCCTTGCTTGTAATAAGGCAAGTGAGGAATTTCACAGCCAAGAGGCAGTTCCTGGCTGCTCCTCTTTCCCTGGACACCTCTCTCCAGCTTGGCAGGATCACAGGCATGGCAGGAATTCTGTCATTTTATTCCCAGCATTTTCTGCTACTTCTTCACGGTAATTTTTATTCATTAGGAAAAAGCAGCGATGTTTCTAACAAATTTCTTCCCTGGGAGGGTGGGCAGGCCCTGGCACAGGGTGCCCAGAGCAGCTGTGGCTGCCCCTGGATCCCTGGCAGTGCCCAAGGCCAGGCTGGATGGGTTTGGAGCAGCCTGGGACAGTGGGAGGTGTCCCTGCCATGGCAGGGGTGGCACTGGATGGGCTTTAAGGTCCCTCCCAGCCCAAACCATTCTGGGTTGCTGCCTCAGTTCCCTCACCCCTGAGTGCCCTGCCAGGCTGGCACTGAACCCTCAGAGGGGAAACTGAGGCCAGGACAAAGACAAAAGACAAAAGGAGCTCTCAGTCCCAGGAACAGCCCCACAGTTTAATGCAGAACCTGCACCTTGGAGTCCTGACCAGAGTAAGACCAGCAGGGGTGGTTTTGTGTCCTTTGGGGAGGGGAGGGGGGAGCTGAGTGATGCTGTTGAAGATCACAACGACACAGACTCTGACTCAGAAGGCTGACAATGACTCCGTTTATTTTTGGTTATTTCTTCCCTTTTATGCTGTTCTACAAAGCACAACCCAATGGGTGAAACAAAGACAAACTTCTTCACTCACATTGGTCAGAGCAGAGGGACATCAAGGAGAAGTCCCTCCTAGGGGAAGGAATGTAAACAAAGGTCACAGTCAGGAAAATGTGTCTCTGGTTGACAGAAAACTCTCTGGGAAAGAGTTTCAGAAAAACCAAAACATTTCAGGCACCAACCAGGGCTGCAGGTGAGGGGTCAGCTGGCCAAGGGGGCTGATCCAGGGGAGGTGAGGCACAGGTGGTGTCAGGTGAGGGGCGTGCAGGGGTTCCTGGGTCAGGCACTGCTGTACATTCTGTGTGGATCTATACACACATATAACCCAGAACACCCCGTGCAAATGTAACAAAAACTACTCAGTGCAATGCAACAGGTTGCTGGTGCAGTTTGTCCCCTCCCAGAGCCCTGCACCTCCTCCCTGAGCTGGATCCAAGCGTGACTCAGCCCCACGGGGGTTTTATCAGCTCTCACAGGCAGCCTCAGCACCCAGAAACGGCCTCTGGCTGGCCTGGAGGGAGCTGGGGAACGTGGAGATAAATACATGGGGAGGGAACTGTGGGCTCAGAGCACCCACCGAGCCCCAGCCTGGCCCCCAAAGCCCTGCCTGGGTCCAGGGTCCTGCTGTCCTGGCAGCGTGGTTGGGCTCAAGCAGTGAAATTTTCTTCTTTCCTGGTGGAAACCCAAGTCTCCCAAAGCCTGCTCATCCCAACCTCGCTGCTCCCAGGAGAAATCCCTGCAGCTGCCTTCCCACAGTGGCACCACTGATGGCTCCGAGAGGGAATAGGAGGGAGGAAATATTGAAATATTTGGGGTTTAGAGTGTGGTTTAAAAGTGACTTCATCCTAGAGGGGACAGACACCAATGGGAGGATTTTTTCCAGCGACTGAGTTGGGTCACTTGGTGCTCTTTGAGCACCTGTAAAGCTCTGGGAGACAAAAAAATATGTGTTTTCCAAAGGGCTGGGCTCCTCTCATGCAATGGCTGCAGGAAATCCTGGTTAAAAGACACAGATCAAAGAATATTCTGAACTGGGAGAGAACCACAGGGATCACCAAGTCCAACTCTTACAGGAATTGAACCCATAACCTCGGCTCATGGAAGAAAATGAAAACATTCCTCCTTGCCAACCCACCCAGAGTAACAACCCGGAGGAAGGGGAATTAATTGTGTGCTGTGAGGGGGGTTTGTGGGGGCAGTGCCCTCCTCAGAGCAGCTGCCACCCTTGAAGCCACCTCTGGAGCCCTTTAGCAGCGTGGAGCTCCCCGAGCAGCTTGGGGGACACAAACCCACGGGTGGCACTGATGGTGACACGCTGACCACGGGGAGCTCCGGGGAGCAAAGCTGTGTTTCCATCAATCCCATCCAGAAGAGCAGTGGGGGTGTCCTGTTCCCAAATTCCCATCCTTTCCTCCGGGCTCTTCTTGTCATGGGACTGCAGAAAGACCCCACCACATCCCCAAGCCTGGGATTTCCAAGCCCCTGGCAGGAGATGGAAGGCAGAGGGCATGGGTTGGCTGTTACAGGGGTGAGCCCAACTTCTGCTGTGTAAATAACCAGGATTTACCCACTCCTTCGTGAAGGTACAGCAAAAACGCTTGAGCCTTTTAACCTTTTTAGCCTAAAAGATCATCTCTGTCAGCCCTTCCCCATCCCCAGTCCCCTATCGATCCACCAACCAACTGTTCCCCATCCCCATTCCCTTATAAATCCATAAATGAACTATTCCCCATCCTTACTCCATTCTAGATCCACAAACCAACCATTCCCCATCCCCATTCCCCTATAAATCAACCATTTCCCATCCCTACTCCATTATAAATCCATGAACCAACCCTTCCTCATCCTTATTCCCCTATAAATCCATAAACCATCCATTCCTTACCCCTTCTCCACTGTAAACCCATCAACTAACTCTTCCCCATCCCTATTCCCTTACGAATCTTTGACCTAACTATTTACCCGCTACTTCATGAAGTCAAACCCCGGCTTCCTTCAGCAGCTGCTGACAGCACATCCTGCCCGCAGCAGCGCCTTGCACAAGGCGAGCCCCGAGCGCGCCATGGGCAGCGCCGGGCCGGGCGCGGAGGGGCAGCGGGAGCGGCTCCGGGCTGTGGAGCTGGAGCCCCGCGGGACCCCCCCGCTGCCAGGGACCGCTCACAGGTAACGAGGGGCTCTGCAAAGGGGGAAGGAGCCGCCCCGGCCCAGCGCTTTGTGCTCTCCTGAGCGCGGGGGGGCACAGCCCGGACTTGCTGAGCCGCCGCTGTCCGCAGCAGGACGGGGAGCTTCGGGCAAAGCCACCGCGGGTTGGGTGCAGCTGTAACCGGGTTTGGTACAGTGTACCGGGTTTGGTGCAGCTGTACCGGGTTTGGCACAGCTGTAACCGGGTTTGGCACAGCTGTAACCGGGTTTGGTACAGTGTACCGGGTTTGGTGCAGCTGTACCGGGTTTGGCGCAGCTGTAACCGGGTTTGGCACAGCTGTAACCGGGTTTGGTGCAGCTGTAACCGGGTTTGGCACAGCTGTAACCGGGTTTGGTACAGTGTACCGGGTTTGGCACAGCTGTAACCGGGTTTGGTACAGTGTACCGGGTTTGGTACAGTGTACCGGGTTTGGTACAGCTGTAACCGGGTTTGGTACAGTGTACCGGGTTTGACGCAGCTGTAACCGGGTTTGGTACAGTGTACCGGGTTTGGTGCAGCTCTACCGGGTTTGGTGCAGCTCTACCGGGTTTGGCACAGCTGTAACCGGGTTTGGTACAGCTGGCAGCGGCCGAGTCAGAGCCCAGTGCCAGGACAGGGAAGTGAAAGCCAGCGGCTCCATCGCAGTGCCCTCCTCCTTGGGGCTCCCTCTGCTCCCCCCCCACCCCGCCTCCATGCCCAGACGCCTGTCCTGTCCCTCAGCCCTGCCTGGGGGTGTCAAAGGCTTTTCCCGCTCTGGTCTCACACCTCTTACCAGCATTGTGTCCCCCTTGGGGTCACCCAGCGGGGACCACAGGTCACGATCAGCCCCCCGTGCACACACGGGTGTGTCCCACGCAGGTGAGAACCAGCGAGCGTGGAGCCCCCCGGGGCAGCTCCCACCCCCAGGACTCACTGGAGTCACTGGGCCAGCAAACTCCCCGTGCTTCTCCCCAAAACCGCCCCCCCAAGGCTCCCCAGGCCGCCGCTTCCCCTTTTCCCCGTGTCCTTCCCCTGAGCCGGCACCGAGGGCAGCGGGAGCCGCGGGGTGACGCTGCCCCCCGGGCCCGTGCAGGGCCAGCTCCGCGCTCCGCAGCGCCCGCCTGGACCCGGCTGCCCCCGCACTGGCCACTCCCATGCCGGACACGCCGGGGGGCTGCTCCCCTCGGCCCCCCAGCTCAGCCCTCATCTACAGCAACGTGGGTGAGTGACGTCCTGACCCCGCCGTGCCCCTGCCCGCAGAGGTGGCACCTCGGGCAGTGGCACGAGCCCCTCTGCTGTCCCTGTCCTCCCCCCGTGTCACCCCTCTGGCTGCTGTCGGGTGTGGCTTTGGGGCTGGAAATATGGGGGAGGGGGGGGGGGGAAGAACAACGTGCTGTACTCCCACCCCATCCCATCCCACCTTATCCCATCCCATCCCACCCCATCCCACCCCATCCCATCCCACCCCATCCCATCCCATCCCACCCCACCCCATCCCAATCCCATCCCACCCCATCCCATCCCATCCCACCCCATCCCACCCCATCCCATCCCAATCCCATCCCACCCCATCCCACCCCACCCCATCCCAATCCCATCCCACCCCATCCCAATCCCATCCCACCCCATCCCACCCCATCCCATCCCATCCCATCCCATCCCATCCCATCCCATCCCATCCCATCCCATCCCATCCCATCCCATCCCATCCCATCCCATTCCATCCCATCCCACTCTCTCCTGTCTCCCTGTCACGTCTGTCCTTCCCTCCCTCCCTCCCCAGGAGAGCTGCGGGCCCACCTCGTTCCCCGCAAGGCCAGCCGAGGGGAAGGTGCTGGGAGACCCCTCCCTCAGCCCGACCCGGACCCCCTGCCGCCCCCGCTGCCCAAAAAGCAGCTCCAGCGAGCCGAGTCCCTCCCGGAGCCGGGATCATCCCAGCGCTGCCGTGGCGACCCCGAGCCGCGGGCTGGCAGCACCCTCTACAGCATCCCCGCGCTGCAGGGGCAGGGGGCTCCCCCGCGGGACAGACCCTCCTGGGCACCCAAGAAGCCCCTGACCAAGTCCCAAAGCCTGGGGGAGCCGCCGGCCCCAAGCAGCCCCCAGCCAGCCCCAGCCCCCAGCCCCAAGGAGCTGACATTTGGGATGGCGGACGGGGAGCTGGGGCAGCTCCTGGAGAGCCCGGCCGGGGTCTGTGGGGTGGTTTTGGGGTGCCAGGAGGCCTCCCTGGCCCGGCTGTCGGCTCGGATGCAGGAGGAGCTGCTGGGGCCCGAGGAGAGGCAGCAGCTGCTGCAGGCAGAGCTGGCAGGGAAGCGCTGGGCAGCGCTGGGTGTGCTGGACCCCCGGCCCTGCTGCCAGAGCGGGGACGCCTGGTACTTCAGGGTGGGCTTCACCTTCGAGCACAGCCAGCTGCAGCTGGCAGCCAAGGTAAGGGGGAAATTGGGGTGAAAACCTTGGGTGGTGCAGGGGGAGCCAGGAGATCCAGGAGCCTTGGCTTTTCCATGGAACACGAGGCTGGGGCCACTTCCCCTTTCTGCTTCTGCATTCTGCATTCGCTGCTGGCAGGGGCTGGGTGATGGGGCTGACACTTCGTGGGGGACGTGACCTGGTAACTCAGGCAGAGGGGCCAGCACCTGCAGAGGGGAGGCTGGAGCAGAGCTGGCTGCCCAGGAGAGCAGGATGAGACCCCAGCCTGTCTAGGGGCTGCACTCATGTCCCAGCTCTTGCTCAAAGCCATCCTGGCTCCGTTCCTGGCTTCAGAGGGTGCAGGGGGACCCCAGCAGCACGTGTGGGTCAGAGCTGGCAGGGTGGCCCAGCCCAGGACAAGGCTCTGTCCTTGCACAGCTGGCCCTGTCCTGTGTGTCCCTGCAGGTCCCCAAGCCGTGCTGCTCCAGCCTGGGGGTGCAGAGCTCCCTGGGGATTCACTGCAGCATCCAGCGCCTGCTCGGCCGCTTCACCGACCGCCTCCCTCGGGAGCTGGTGCTCCCAGGAATCCCTGGAAAACAGAGCCAGGGCCCTTCCGGAGAGGAAGCAGCCTGTCCTGCCCCCCAGCCTGCCCTGCAGGTGCTGCTGTGTGCCGAGGTTCCCCAGCAGACCCTGGCAGACTTTGTGAAGGGCTCCCACGCTTTGCACAGGACCAGCCCCGGGCACTACGAACGCCTGGGCTGCCTCCTGCTCCTGCAGCTGTGCATGGGGCTGGAGCACCTCCGGGGGCAGAAGGTGGTCCAGGGGGACCTCTGCCCAGAGAACCTGCTACTGGTGCCGTGCCCGTGTGCCCCCCGGAGCCAGCAGGGCCAGCAGGAGCCGCTGGGGCTGTCCCTTCCACGGCTGCTCATCAGCAGCTTCTTCAAGGTGCAAGAGAAGCAAAGGCCTTGTTCCAGCAGCCAGGAGCAGGACTGGAGCCAGGGTCTCTCCACGCCCTCCCCTCCAGCAGCAGCTGAGCTGAGCGTGGGCAGGCTGATCTATCACATCTTGCACGTGGACATCTCCCTGGAAAACATTTTGGGCTTCAGGAGCCAAAGGCTGCCCGAAATCCCCTCGCTGTCCATCTACTCGGCGGGACTGAAGCGCTTGGCCACGCTGCTGCTGCACAGGGATCCCCAGCAGAGGGTGGCCATCCAGCAGGCCAGGGGCATCCTGCAGGTGCTGCTCTGGGGGCCACGCCAGGAGCTCTTTGCCAGGAGCAGGAGGAGCCTGGCGCTGCTGAGGAGCTGGCTGCAGGTCAAGAGGGCTCTGCTGCTCCTGAGGTTTGCGGAGAGCTCGGCGGGGGCCAGGGCCGGCCCCGGCCTGGAGGAGTGGCTGTGCTGTCAGTATTTCCAGGGGGTCACTGAACACACCCTTTTCCAAGTCACCCAGGTTCTCTATGCTCCCTAAACCAGCCTCCAGCTCAGCCTGCCCAAGGGTCTCCTCAAAGCCAAGAGCTCACGAGGGCCTGGCCAAAGCTGGCCCTGCCTGTGGCAGGGGAGATGAAGTTGAATTATTTTTAGGGTCCTTTCAGCCCAAATCATTCCATGAAACTATGAAATCCTAGCAGTTCCTGAGAAATCCAAGCAGGTCCTCACTGGAAAAGCTCTGCAAACCTAAACCCACTCCCCCCACAGCCCAGGAATGATAAAGTTGGGATCGAACTCCCAAACTCAGGGTGTGGTTTTATACCCTCAAACAATTTTTGCTTGATACTCTAAGTCTGGTTTATCAGAACATCTGAGGAAAGGCAGCTGGATGGGAGCCCTGAGCACCAATTTGGTGGCTGATAATGCCAAGTAAAGTTTATGGGGCCCAGAAATTGCACAAAACCCCCTCGGAGCCTTTTTGCAGCCACCAGGTTTTTGCTGTTTTAAATAACACTCAAAGCCACCCATCACAGCTCACCCTTCTCAGCAAAGGAGAAACAACAGCTCCCTCAGCCTGTGCTTCCCAGAGACAATTTGTGGCACAGTCACAAATAAAAAATGACATTTTAAAGGGAAAAAAAATACAGCTTCAATAAAACCTGGAGCCGAGCCTCTCAAACGCTGGTCCTTTATGTGCTTCTTTGTCAGTGTTAAACACTCCAGGGATAGATCCAGAGGGAAACACAAAGCCAAACTGCCCTGCCCGGTGCTGATTACCCAGAACAGCCTCCATGGGCTCTGGTGAACAGCTCAGGTGAGTTCATGGGCACCAAGGCAGGGCTGTGGCATCTGCTCCTTGCTGTGAAACACTTAGGACCTGGAGCCAGTCCCCAAATCCATGTGGATGCCGAGGGAGCAGCACGGTGAAGGTCAGGTCATTGAAATCATTCCTCAGCAATTACTAATCCACTCACAGCCATCTAGACTGGGTTATCAGGAAAAATCCCTTCACTGAAAGATGATCAGGCAGCAGCACAGGCTGCCCAGGGCAGTGCTGGTGTCACCATCCCTGGAAGAGTTCAATCAATCTGTGGATGTGGCACCTGGGGACGTGGGTTAGTGGTGATGGGGCAATGGTTGGACTCGATCTTAGGAGGCTTTTCCAACCTGCACAATTCCATGATTCAGTGACTCCATCAGCAGCAGGGCTGTGCATGCAGTGGGACAGAGCCTCCCCACCTCTGCTGTGCCCATGGGTGTGGCACTGGCACCCCAGGCCACCACCAGAGCCTGGGGCATGGCTGGAGTGGGGAAGATTCCCCCTAGGAGTCTGTGAGCTCCAAAAAATAAAAATAAACCAGAGCTGGGACCCTCTCAGGATGCAGAGAGCAGCTCAGTCCCAGCTCCCTGGTTGGTTTGCAGCACCCAAATCCCCCAGTGCAGCCTCCCCTGCCCAGGCTGGACCCCATCAGCCCTGCCCTGGCACCGGCACTGCCTGGCACAGGAATGGGTTCAGATCTCATTCCGGGCTCTCGGGCCAGCCCTGGGTGCCCCGGGAGAGCCCAGCCCGGCTGTCCCTGTCTCTCCTGCAGTATTTGCCGTGGCTACGAGAGGGCAGTAAAGGCCAGGGCACAGCCCCTCATCCCGGGGAGACAAAGCCAAACCCACTCCCCTGGCTCCTGCGGGCCCAGCCCAGCCCCAGGCCGGCAGCTCCAAGGACCCACAGCACCCCTGCTCTGCTTTCCAGCGTGGTGACCCCCTCCCCTTCTGCCAGGACCATCCAAAGTCAGCAAAACGTCCCACGGAGGCAGGACCGGGCACATTCCATCCACACCCCCATCCCTGTGGCAGTGGCACCACGGTGTAGAGGAAAAAAGGGATTTTTTCCACATCACCAGTGCAGAAAGTTCAGCCCTGTGCCAGCCCAGTGAGCAAAACAAGGACGCCCTCCCTGGTCATGCCACCACCATGAAATCCTGGAATACCCTGAGCTGGATCCCACAGGGATCACCAGCCCAGCCCCTGTCCCTGCACATTCACCCCAACAATCCCACCCTGAGCATCCCTGAGAGCCTTGGCCAAAGGCTCCTGCAGCTCTGGCAGCCTTGGGGCTGGGACCATTCCCTGGGGAGCCTGGGCAGTGCCCCAGCACCCCCGGGGGGAAGAACCTTTCCCTGAGCTCCAGCCCAAGCCCTGACACAGCTCAGCTTGGTGCAGTTTCCCAGAGTCCTGCCACTGGCCCTCCAAAAATCCCTCCAGTACGAGCACAACTGTAGGGCCACGAGAGAATTGGGAAGAGCCAATTAAAGAGACCCCACTTTGCACCACATCACTGCTCACACAGCCCCAGGTTACTCTGTGCTGCATCTCCGAGGAGATCCAGGGAATATTTCAGTGTGTTCCATGGGATTCCAGCACTGCTGAGCCCAGGGATGGGCTGTGGGGGAAACTTCAGGCACTCACTCACACATTTCACAGCACTCAGAGCTCCCAGGGCCCCGCTCAGAGACTTCTACTCACAGCCAGCAGCACCTGGTGAAATAAACCCACCCCAGGGATTCCCTGCTCCAAGGTTTTAGAGAGGAAAGATCCATCAGCTCCAACAGTGCCAAACAAGCCTGCAAGTACTGAAAAACGTGGAAATACCACACTTGAAAGCTCAGCCCCTTGGGTGACTTATTTGTTGTCATTTCAGTTCGAGGTTTGTTAATTCCAGCACCACGAGGAGCCCCTTTCCCTTTCTGCTCACCATCCTGAACAGCAAGGGCTGTCTGTGCCCCCTCCCCGCCCTTCAGGCACACTCTGTCCCTGCCCAGCCTCAGTGACAGCAGGGAGCTGCAGGAGTGCCACAACCCCTCCCTGGGGTCACCCTGCACACGCAGGGAAGGCTGCACTGCTCAGGGAACACCACAATTCCAGCTATTTAGTTCTACACTTGCATATTTGGTATTTAAAGCAGCCATGGGCTGAGCTGATCACGCCCTGCACATCCTACAAAACACTGGCAGAGCAGGGAAGCACTGGTCCTAATTACCACACCTGCTAATTATTTACTAAAAGTAGACTTTCCCAGGATTGCTGGATCATTCCAAAGCCCTGTCAGAGCACGTCCAGGAGGTTCCAGTGAAGCAAAGAACGAGCAAAGCCTTTCCACACCTGCAACTTTAATGGTTGGGGCAGTTCCAGAGCCACCTCTTCAAGAGTGCAAGTCTTTTTAAACAGCTTAAAACCAGCAATAAAAAGTAAAATATAAATTTTTATTTAGAATTAAAGCAAATACTTCAGTATCACAAACACAATATTAAACTTCCAAGAAATATACTGCTAAATTTGGAGGGAGCATTTATTTTTTTTTTCTTTTGCACAACCACGACATGCGCACAAAATCCAGAGAAAAGATGTGGAGTCTGAAATTTTCAACATCTCACCACCAAAGCAGCTGGGTCACACAAGGTTTCGTACAAGAGTTAAGATAGACTGGAATAAGATGTTGACAAAATTTCTACAGAATCATCTTTATAGACAACAAGAAAGCTCTAAAGAGGCAAACATTGCAATCTAGTCTTCTTCTGCTGAGTCTCTCTCAAACGTGTAGGCCATGAAGCAAGCATCTGGTCTCTTGGGGACAAGGGGATGCCCTGGTCTCACAATCTCAAAGCCCAAAAAGCTGAAGGTACGGAGCAGTGCAGCTAGAAAAATAAAGCAGGAGACAGGTTTCACCAACAGGATACTGAAAAAAAAACAAACCCACCCCTTGAATTTCCACCAGAAGGCGTTTTGTGTGTCTGGAGGCGCAGGGAACACTCACCTCTGTCATCTCTGTTCTTGTGGAAACAGATGAACACGTGCTCAACTCGGAGCTGCTCTTCAGCAAACTCGAGAAGAACTGCAAAACTGCAAAGAGAAAAAACACCAGGGGCTCAGTGCCCGTGGAACAGGGAATGTCCTGGGCTGGGAGGGACCCCCAGGGATCATCCATCCACTCCAACCCCTGGCCCTGCACAGGCACCCCAACAACCCCACCCTGAGCACTGTCTGAAAGCTCCCGGAGCTCTGGCAGCAAGGGCTCCTTCAGAGAGAGCTGGCAAGGCCCTGAGAGCCAATCCACACAGGAATTCTTAAGGAAGAGGCACAGGCTGGAGCCTCACACCACCGGATCCCTGAAGCCCAGGCAGAACCCTCAGTGACACAGAAAATGTGTGACACAGATGAAGGAGCTGCAGTGACAGACTCAAAGCAGCCTGGAATTCTCAGTGCCTAAAGCAGCCTGACATCCTGGCTCTGCCTGCAGCCCAGAAACCAGGCTTGCAAGAGAGCCTGGAGTACCAAAATTAAACTTAAGCTCTCAAAATACAAAGAGCAAAGTGTTCTCCCACCCCACTGTGAGTTCTGGTGTTGACCCAGAGCCAAGTTTTCCCCGGCCCACCTGTCCTTGCTCCCCTCAGGCAGAGCACCACTGGGAATTTCGATGTAGAGGTTGTTGTTGTTCAGCACTGCTCTCCAACTGATGTGTTTGGCATCTGTAAGCCTTGACTGGACATTGAGAATTCTTGTCCTGTTGTTAGGTGTTAGTTCTTCTGTGACATTCAGCCGATTATCCTGCAGCAGGGAGAAGGGCAGAGTTATTTTTCCATTCGTTTCTGGAGGAGGGAGCGGAGGCAGGGAACGCTGTCAAGCTCCCCACGAGCTGTTTGCTCCTCATACTCACCGAATAAAATAAATTAGCTGAAAGATTGTGATCCCTCTGACTATTCCCTCGCCCACCTGGGATCTTCAGGGGTGGGTGAGGGACATCAGGAGCACCACCGAGGCCCCGGACCCAGGTTACTACAGCAATTGAAGGGAACCCTGGAACTGCAAAGGGAGCTTGGTTAGACAGGCAGGAAGGTTTGGACAAAGCCCTGGGACTTGCAGAATTTAAACAGTGTTTAAAAAAAAGCCCCAAACCTAGGCCAAAGGACTCCTCCCACTTTGTGAGTGGGAAGACAAAGGAAGCTCCACAGCAGGGGCAGTGCCCAGGGAGCTGCCACTGCAGCATTTTGAGTGAAGATTCTCTTGGAGATGAAAAATCCTCTGGCTGAGTGAGCCAGGTGTGTTTCTGTGCCAGGGCAGGCTGACCTGACCTCGTCAGAAGAGCCCTTCTGCAGGAATGTGCTGTTTCCTGCCCTCCTTGTTCTCAGGCAGCACAAGCAAGGCAGGGCTCACTTTTCCCAGGGATATTTATTCACCACCAGACCCATCCCAGCTCAAGGCCAGGAGGCAATTCCAGGAGGCACCTCCAGTATTTTCAGCTTGAGCTGCCACCACACCTGAGCCTCTGCAAAACCTCCAAAAAAAAAAAAAACCAAACCAAAAACCACCTCCAAACCTCCTCCCACCGAGCTCCTCAGAGCGACTCCACGGGGGGGAGAGAAAAACACTTTTGTATTTTTCAAGGCGTGAGGAATATATATGTATTTTTTTTTTAAGTTTCTCCCCATCCTTTTCAAGGCTGTTTCAACTCCTCCCGTGGCAGAGCAAGCGCTGGCCCCTCCCTCTGCACCATCCTTCACCCGCAGGCTCCACTCTTGAGTTGCGTCATCTCAGCAGATGCAGCAATCGAGGCCCTTGGGGGAATTTTCACAATCGTCCTGTCTCCGGGTGCCAGCAGCAGCCACTGCAGCCATTTGCAAATCCGAATAAACAGCTACAAAATAATCCACCATTTTGCACGCTTCGCACCCAAGCTGCGGGGCTTTGGATTGGTTTGGGTTTTTGTTGGTTTGTTTTTGGTTTTTTTTTCTTGTTTTTATTTTTTTCTCTTTTTTTTTTTTTTCATCCTTTTTTTTTTTTTTTTTCCTGGAAACTCGTGATGAATAATTCGTCTTAGAAAGGCTGGGAAATGGGCAGAGAGGTTAAATATTACGTGCTGGAAATATAAATGATATTTATATTTTAATGTGAAGCAAGCGCAACAAAACTGCGAAGTTTCCTTGAAAATACAAAATCTGAATGTGTTGTTTTAATTAAATTCATCTCCAATCCATTAATTTTAAAGTCTTCGAAAGGGATGTTTTTCTTTAGGACCAACACTATTTATTTTTATCTGAGAATGACTGTGAACTACACATTTCTCATTTCCCTTACGAATAAACCTTTAAAAACCTTTTCCAAAGGCGTGCTGTGGCAATCTTTAACAGTTTTACCTTTCTGCCCCAAAAAGGTGGTGCAGGGGAAGGTTTACAACCATAAATATATTTTGGCGATGTTTACGTGCGCTTAGGGAGGAAAAAAAAAAATCATCTTTAACCCGCAGCTAAATATAAAAACGGTTTGAAAACTCCTTCCACAGTCCACACACGAGGTGGAAAGGGCAGACTGATCCCCTGAGCATCCACCACGCCACAGCAGCCACCTTAATTCAGGTATTTTCCTTCTTCTTCCCAGCACCTGTGGGGGGTGTTTAATCTTTCCGTTGAGTTTTTAACCAACAGCTCTCGTAACACTCTTACCCTCGATTCGTTTTGCGGAGCATCCACGGTTACATAAGGGGATAACAGCCTTCAATCCTTCGATATGTTTGCCTAATTGTTGTTTTCCCCTCAGCGCCCCCCCGCCCCCGCCCCCCACCCCAGCACGGCTCCTGTCCCAGCCCTGCCCGGAGCCTCTCCCAGCCCGGGGGGGCCCTCGGGGGTCCCTTCCAGGACCGGGACAGCGCTGGGGCCTCAAAGTCACCCTTTTTTTTTGTGGTTTTTCCACCCTCCCCTACCGCCTTTCCCCGCGCGGCGGGGGCCAGGCCGCCCCTCCCCCGCTGGCCACGCAGCGTCCCCCGCCCCTCTCCGGCCACCAGGGAGGCGACAACGAGGACGAGGAAGAGGAATGAGGCAGCGAGTGCCCAGCGGTGCGAGGCTGAGGGAGGCCGCGGCGCCTCACCTGCTCTGTCCGGTACTGAGGCTCAGCACAGCGGGCATGATGGTGCTTTTATTCCCCTCTTTCTCTCTAGCGAAGCAGTGGCTGTTGAGTATCCGTTGCAGGGAGGATTTCACCATCCGGCCGCTCTGGTCCGAACCCCGAAACCCTCCGCCGCCTCCTCCCCCACTCCCCAGGCGCTGCTACACAAAATGGCACCGTGGCCGCAGTACCTTCTTATATACCCACCCTAGGCCACGCCCTCTAAGAGACCGCGCCCCTCAGCGCGTGCCACGCCCTCCCACGAGGAGGCAGCTCCTATTGAGCAGTTCAGACGTCTATTAGTCTATCTCGCTGTCTATTGGCTAAGCTCGGCTCGGGGGGCGGGACATCGTCTGGGGCTGTTGCACGGGAGGCGGGGGGTAACGGTGCGTGATTGGCTGCGCGCGCCGCGGGTGGGCGGGGTCTGGCGGGGCATCGGCCGGCGGGCGCCCCGCAACCCCTCACTGCCCTCGGAGCCGCCGGTTCGAGTCCCGCGCCCGCGCCCCGCCCGGCTGAGGTAACCGGGGGGGCCGGGGGAGGAGCGGGGTGTCAGGGAGCACAGGGAGGGAGAGACGTGAAGAGTCATGGAAAGAGATGGAAAAACACGGACAGACCCGTAGGGTGCAGCCCTGGGGCTGGAAGCAGCGGAGGGGCGGCAGCAGGACCCCCTGTGGGACCCCCGGGGGCATCGCCGCCCTCAGAGCTTCGCACAAAGCTCGGTGCTGAGGGAAATTTTTAATTAAAAACTAGTAATAAACCCCCCCACAAGTAGTGGGGAGGGTCCCTGAAAGGTCGGGCTGGGGTTTTGTGGGGAGTGTTTGGGCTGGTCCCCTTTGGCCTGGCTGTGGTTTATGGATTTACAGGGGAATAGGGACGGGGAACAGTTGTTTTGTGGATCTAGAATGGAGTAAGGATGGGGAATAGTTGGTTTATGGATTTATAAGGGAATAGGGATGGGGAAGAGTTAGGTCAAGGATTTATAAGGGAATAGGGATGGGTAACAGTTTACAGGTTTATAGTGGAAAAGGGATAAGGAATGGATGGTGTATGGATTAATAGGGGAATAGGGGTGGGGAATGGTTGGTTCATGGATTTATAGTTAAGTAGGGATGAGGAAATGTTGGTCCATGGATTTATTACAAAATAGGGGTGAGGAAGGGTTGGTTTATGGATTTATAATGGAGTAGGGATGGGAAATGGTTGATTTATAGGGAAATGGGGATGGGGAACAGTTGGTTTGTGGATCTAGAATGGAGTAAGGATGGGGAATAGTTTGTTTATGGATTTATAAGGGAATGGGGATGGGGAACGGTTGGTTTATGGATCGATAGGGGTCTGGGGATGGGGAAGGGCTGACAGAGATGATCTTTTAGGCTAAAAAGGTTAAAAGGCTAAAGCATTTTTGCTGTGCCTTCATGAAGAAGTGAGTAAATAGTTAGATCAAAGATTCATAAGGGAATAGGGATGGGTAACATTTTATGGGTTTACAGTGGAAAAGGGATAAGGAATGGATGGTTTATGGATTAATAGGGGAATAGGGATTGGGAATGGCAGTCTTTTAGGCTAAATGATGATCTTTTAGGCTAAAAAGGTTAAAAGGCTCAAGCGTTTTTGCTGTACCTTCACGAAGAAGTGGGTAAATCCTGGTTATTTACACAGCAGAAGTTGGGCTCACCCCTGTAACAGCCAACCCGTGCCCTCTGCCTTCCATCTCCTGCCAGGGGCTTGGAAATCCCAGGCTTGGGGATGTGGTGGGGTCTTTCTGCAGTCCCAGGAGAAGAACAGCCCAGAGGAAAGGATTGGGAATTTGGGAACAGGACACCCCCACTGCTCTTCTGGATGGGATTGATGGAAACACAGCTTCATCCCTTGGGGGTGAGGGTCAGCCTTCAAAATCCATCTTAAAGCAGCAAATGTGCACAAAAAGCTAAATAGGTCGTCACTCCCATGGGTTTGGGAACTGGCTCTTTGGCTGAGCCATTTCTGACAATTTCAGCCTGAAAAGCAAGGCAGAGGCACATCCTGAGCAGGATTTTATCCTGTGTGGAGAGCTCAGAATAGTGGTGTAAGTGAGGGTGTTTGCAGGCAGGGATGCCTTGTAAGTTCAGTGGGGAAAGGTGTTTATAGAACCAAAGAAAACCGCTAAAGAGACGTTGTCATGGTTTTTAAAAATAATGGTTTTCCATTAAAAAAACCAATGTAGATGGCTGCATTTCCTTTTTCTTCATCAACTCGGGCCCCAACACACCTGTTTTATTGCCTGCAGCTACCAGAGGTGCATTTGGCCACTTCTTAGGGTTGTTTTTTTTTTATTATTACTTACCTTATTTTCATGTGCTCGAAAATATCCCCCCGCAGGAGCCCTGAGCAGAGTGAATTGATTGGCTCCACTTTGCAGAGGGATCATTGTCTAAATCTCCACCCTCCCTTTGTGTCCCGAAGCTGCTGGGATGAGCTGGGATGGAACAAAATTGCCAAAATCACACAGTGCAGCCCAGAGGAGAAGCCTGGCCTGGCCAGCAGCTAGGGAAGAATCTGGGAGTCCTGGAAAGTAAAAGGGAGGAGAGGAAAGTCCCTTTTCCTGCCCTTAGCTCCCAGAGCACGACATAAACGGAGCTGGTGCTCACCTCGCTCTGGAGATTTGGGTGTTGATTTATGGAGGGGAAACTCTTCTCTTTGAATGCATGACCCAGAGTCCAGCCTGAAACAATGGGAACACTGCAATTCCGGAATACCCGGAGCACAGGGAGCACATCAGAGGAGATCTGGCAATTCCTGGGTTGTGTGTTTGTGTCAGGAAGGTTTTCCTGCCGGGGGATGGAGGTGTCAGGGGGTGGAAGGGCCGCATTAGCATTCGGTGATGGATTTCATTATTCCCAATAATGGCATTTATTATTCCTCCAGTAATCCGGCTGTAATGCCTTATAATGGCTCTGTGTGAGGGGAACCAGCGCTGCAGCTGTTTCCTCTTCCCCGTGAACTGGGAGCAGCTTTGCCCTTTGAATCCCTGTCACCTCCATGGTCCATCACTCCATTTCACAGCTGAGTGCCCGGAGAGCTCTGCACTCCGCAAAAGCCCAACCAACCTGTGCTGGGTTTGTGTTAAACACCACGGGGGATTAGTTCCAGCTGCAGTTTTGCTGAGATAGCCTGACTTCCACTTTAGCAGGGACAGTGATTCATAAATCCTCACGCTGAAGCCTCTGACTCACAATTTTGGGATTACGGCTGAGGCAGTCGGAGATATTGCCATGCCCAGCTGGTTTTTCACCCCTGGTTTGCCACGATTGCCCTCCCTGTGGCAGAGTGACTCTGTAGCAGGGTTGTTGCTCCAGCTGCGTTCCCAGTTTGGCATCGCAGTCCCTGGAATTACCTAATTCAGGGGGCAGTGAACCCTGACAGTCTGAGCAGCCCAGCTCTGCTGTGGCACAGCAGCTTTCAACACCCAGGGAAGAGTCACAGAATCCCAGAAGATCCTGAGCTGGATCCCACAGGGATCATCAGCCCAGCCCCTGTCCCTGCACAGACCCCCCAACAATCCCACCCTGAGCATCCCTGAGAGCCTTGGCCAAAGGCTCCTGCAGCTCTGGCAGCCTTGGGGCTGGGACCATTCCCTGGGGAGCCTGGGCAGTGCCCCAGCACCCTCGGGGGGAAGAACCTTTCCCTGAGCTCCAGCCCAAGCCCTGACACAGCTCCAGCCCTTCCTGGGCTCCTGTCCCTGTCCCAGAGCAGAGCTCAGCCCCTGCCCCTCCGCCTCCCCTGGGGAGGAGCTGCAGCCCCCGAGGAGCCTCCCCTCAGCCTCCTCTGCTCCAGCTGAACGAGCCAAGTGCCCTCAGCCCCTCCTCAGCCCCTTCCCCAGCTCCGTGTCCCTCCTCTGGACACTCTCCACCAGCTTTGGATCTTTCTTAATTTCTTTATTGCATTGCATTTTTACAACTATTGCAAGCAGAGAATCTCATCCATTGTGCTCATGCCAAATCCTGTGCAGGTGTCCTCAAGCACACCAAGTCCTCCTCATTCCAGCTCCCACAGCCTTCCCCTCTCCAGCAACTGCATTTCCAAGGACCCTGCCAGTCCCACAGCCAGCAGCTTGTGTCAGTTCCCAGCTGTTGAGGGAGCTCCCCAGAGAGCCCCCAGCAGGTCCCAGTTGCTCTGTGCTCTCACTCCAAGCAGGTCACAGCAACTGGGCTGCCTGAAACCTCCTGGGAAAGAAGCTCGTACAGCCCGAGTTACTCAATAACCAGAGCAGTTAATGAGGAAAGGACAGAAGCACCAGCTAACCGGTCTCTTTAGGGATCTGGAGTTGACATTGTTGCAGGCTGAGAAAAGCCAAGGAGTTGATTTTTCCAGATTTTCCTTTCTTGGTTTGTTTCCTTCTGCTTTTCACCCTCTTTTCACAAAAGAAGCCTCAAACAGTAGTTAAAATCACCAGTCAGTGATCCTTTGTCAAGCTTTAACGGGTTTTACTTTCTGCAACAGTCTGGAAGAAGAGTTTATGGCAGCACAGGAAGAAAACCAGATTGAAAGCTGTTGTGAACATATTCGAGCAAGAAATGGCTGTGGGATAAGTAACTGAATTCCCTCTTCCCTGTGTTTTCAGGTGTGCAAGATCAGATAACACAAGATGGGTGCTTAGAAAGATGTGCAGGAGCTGAAACACTCATAAATCTCCTACGGTTCTGAAATCCTGCACGTTGAAACCACAGCTCTGTAACATCAGTTATTCCAAGAAGGAAAGATAAACCCTTCTGTCATTTAGGTGATTAAAGCAGGATTAAATCACACAGCTGCAAAAACTGCTGCTTCTGCCTGGTCTTCTGCCACTGGTGGAGCTGAGGCTGCTCCTGCATCCGCGTTCTAGAGGAGCAACAAAGCCCCAGGGAAGGGGAGTGGGACAAAAATCCTTTTTGACAGGTAGCAGAAAGGGCTGTGTGGTTTGTGCTTTGCTGCATCGCACTGTCAGGGCTCTCCTGGCACGTGGCAATGGATGTTTGTGGCATTTAGCAGCATCAGGGGAATTCATCCTGCTCCGATTTGCTGACGAGGGGAGAACTACAGAGAAAAAACCATGAGCTCCCTTCCAAAGCATGTGCAGTCCATGCAGAGCATTGCCCGTTTAGTACCTCCCCCAAAATGGGAGTGAAATATATTAATTTATTGATTTATTGAAGCAGGCTTTAAAATCAAGTGGATCTGATTGCCTTTTCTCTCTTATTTCACTGCTTGTTCTTGCAGTTTTGGGAGGTGTCTAGAGATGCAGCCAAAGCACCAAAACAGGACAGGAGCTGAGGCAGGGATGTCCATCAGGACATGTTTTCATAGAAATCATTGTCTGTGATGACTTCACCCTGCAATTTAGCTGATTTTAGTCATGGCATGATTTAAATGTTCCTGTTGGTCAGCTCTCTGTGGGGACAAAGGACAGCA